>JBCJKH010054149.1:0-18915 GCA_039877255.1 Loriculus beryllinus
GGGCTGAGATTTCTGTAGTTATACCTGAGTTAGCATTAACCAGGACAACTCAGACTAGTGTCCCTGAAGCAATGAGTTCAGCCTGCTCACTGCCAGGGGGGCTGCAAATGCATTTGCTTGTGGATTTGGCTGACAGCATTGACAAGCCTCAACTAACTCAAGCATCTTTGACTTCCTGCATTCACCATCCTCTTGTTCTGCCCTCTCATTACCTACTGCTTAGTTTTGGTACTGTTGCTTCTGTCATTTTATGGTGACCCAGGTCCAGCTGAAAAATGAGCAAGCAGGAAGTGCTCCCTAAGCTTCTTCACCATGCTGCTCCTCGGCCTGAGAAGTGGGCAGCTGTGCCAGGGTCAGTGCTTGCCTTGGTGTAGCTGGAGGGATAGCAGAGTAAGGGCTGGGTGGGCCAAGGCAAACTGCCTTTGCACTGATCATGCAGCCACAGCCCAAGGTGCAATGGTTAAGGCTCCAACTGCCCACCCACAAGCTGCTGCGTGAATAGCAGGGGATGGTGCAGTTTCCACCTAGGGAATTAGGTGTAAATTGGAACAAGTGGCAGAGCTCATGGCTGCTGTGACATAGCAGCTGAGGACCAAAGCAGCAGCGAGGGCAGCCCCCTTTTCCACCTCAGACAGCTAAAGTCTTCCACAGATGAGACAATGTCGTGGCCACCCTTCTGACTTCCCCAGTAACAACACTCACACTGTTCTGAGCCATCCCAGTGGAGTGCAGGACAAAGTCGGATCCAGTGGCACTTGTTAAACTGGAGTGGGACATCTAAACTTCTCTTTGTTCTCTGACATGGCTATTTCCCTTGGACAAGCTGACTGGTTAAGTTTTTTCCCCTTTTGCTTTCTTCACTGGCTTAATCTTTTTAAATCAAACAGTCATGGATTCAGAGGCAGGAAGAGCAGAAAGTCTACCATGGATGTCTATCTTGATCTTTTATGCAAACCACAGGGCTACTCTGATTTGGTCTTTGTTACGCTTTTGGTCAGCCTTTTAGAAAAACCTAGTACAAGCCAAATGGGGCATGAAGTGGCTAACTGGGCAGTAGGTATGTGTGTGCACTGAATGGGCCAGCTGGCATCTGCACTAGAGAGGATGAAGCTAAATCACAGCTGTTTTCCTCTGGTTGAGACCATGAATGTGCACAATGCTTTGCCCAGTTGTCAGGCCACTTATTGGGTTGTCATGTCTTTGGGATTTCTATTTTGCTACTGTGTCACCTCAGTAACTTTGGTTGTAACTGGGCAAACATGTTGAAGATATTTTAAATGTGTCTGGGTGGGAGAGAAGGAAAAACAACGGATGGAACTGAAAGATGAACAGACAGCCCAACTGCATAGACTGTGCTATCCCTAGGAAACCATGTGAAAAATACTTTATATTTGTTTAGCTTGATTTTCCAGCTTTTGAATTAGTTTGTTAGCTTGAAGCCTAATTGTCATATCTCTGTTCTCCATGTTTTAAAAGTGAACAGCTCACTGGCCAAAATACTTTCGAATAAACTAAATAATTCCTTGATTTCTCTCTCAAAAGGCATGTTTTCCAGTCCCTCAGTAATTTCTGTGGCTCCTTCCTGAATCTTCCCCAGTTTCCTCAGCATCTTCCTTGAATTTGTAGGCATCAAAAGGGACAAACATTTCAGCAGAAGTCTCGCTGTGGGCAGTACACAAACCTCTCTGTTCCTTTTGCTTTGTGCTTTTATAATTGGGATATAAAAGATGATATCAGGTGGTTTTGCCATCATCATTCTGATGCTCATGTTCAGTAGATGATGCACCACGACTTCCACTATAGTCATCCCCAGGAGTTAACTTGAAGTCTTTTGTGGAAACGTAGTTTCGTAAGGGGCTACACTCAAATATAGATTGTTTACTTGCATCTCGTTTACTGACAGATACATGTTGCTGTGTATCAGAAACCTGTTTTCTTCACAACTGATCAGTGCCCCCCCTTTTTTTTAATGTTTGCAAATTACTGCCTTTCTGTATGCTGTTAATGATGAGTTTTAGCATAATGCTAAAAACTGATCTCTGTGGGAACCAGTAGAAATACAACCATTAAAACAAAAATCCCCATTACGTTTTGAGACCTACCAGCCAGTTTTTAATTCACTTTGCCTCTTAATCAAAATGCCATGCCGTACTACATCGCATACCCTGCAGAGTCTATTACAACAGCCACAGTGAGCTTTAGCAATCAATCTTGTATTATTAACAACAGATAACAAGCTACTTTTTCATAATTGCACTTTGTTCAGCATTAAATATACTGCTTCCTTTTAAGTTTTTATTAGTTGACTTTCAGATCAGCCACAGAATATTTTACCTGGGATTAGTTTCAGGCTATCAGGCCTATGATTATATGGACATTTTTATTTGTCTTGCTTGAGAAGATCGGCAAGATACAGCTGAATTTTTGGGCTTTTTTCCACAGATGCAATTGGTGTTTATCCAAGTTATAACGTGACCTTGGCTGGAACTTTTTTGGGAATCTTTGGAATACAAGATGGGTGCATGAGATATCAGCCTATTTGTCAGCTGGGAAGCTGCTGGGTTCTGGTCCACTTGCACAGCTCCTTAGCTTTTCCCAGGCTGAAAATTTCAGAAGCTGAGTGTTTTATCCTCCAAGGTCAGACAAGTCTTATCCAGAAAGAAAGGAGTCAGGCAAACCTGACTGTGTGATGCCAGGAGAGCAGGGGGAAAGCATGCAGGGGTGCTGTGAGAGTGAGGGGAGCATGGCTGTGGGCCACAGAGGCAGCATTGCTCTTGGGGTCTCTGTGCAGGACTCAATTCCTTATGTCATGCTTATCTGCTGCTTCCCTGAGCCCCTGCTCTTTGTACTTCTGACTTCTTTCAGGTGGTGTGAAATTCCTCTGTTCTCTGATCATTTGTGTCCCACCTTAGTTTTTCAATAGCCAGCGCTGGAAGGGATAGAAACTACAGCTTGCTATGTTTCTGTTTCTTATTCTATCTCTACAAAAGAGACCTAAAAGAGTTAAACTGCTACTCAGATTTCCTGAAAAAAACCCACCTTTCTCTACCTGAAGGTCATGGAGAGTGGCTGTTTCCTGTTTGAGATTTGTCTGCAATGGCAACATTGCTTTTCTATTTTTACCTTTAGCTTCCTCAAAAAGATTTTGAAGTGCATCACGACTGCAGTAGGAGGGGGCTTCTAACTAGAGCCCAAAGCCAAGAACAATACCTTTGGTGAAGCACAAGCCTGTGCTCATTTTCATTAACAGAGTGTGGAGTAGAGCTGAAGCTGGTAGAAATCAGGAGAGCTGGTATGTCTTCAGTGGATCTGTCCCTGGTGACATCTGTTGTGGATCTGACTCTGAAATGAATGGCATGCTGCACTAGCAAATATGGGAGCAATTATCATTTCTGATTATAGAGAATAGGTAGGTTCTTTATATAGAAAGAATCAGATAAAATAGATGAGATAATAAATGTGCCCTTTTGCCCTTCATAGGCAAATAGAAAGTAAAATCAGCTCTGTCATTAAAACAATTTGGCATTAGAATTAGATTTGTTGGGTCCTTGAGATCATGTCTAAGACCTTGTCCCAATTTCCTTTTTTCCCCCACCATCTGTACCTTTACTAGCTCCCTGAATAGCTGTAAAAGAAAGATGGTGCTGGAAAACAGAGTTTATTTATTTACTTATTTGCTTTCATGAAACATCAATTTTAAATCCCCTGTGTGAATAAATAATCCACATGCTACTTGAATCTTTCATGACATGAATCCTAAAAACCAACTTGAAAAGCTTTCTCTGTTGTTTTGGAAATAGGTCAGAAAACTAGCTCAGGGAATTTTTAATGAGCTAGGCAGCCTCCCAGCTCTGGGTTACTGGTTCAAACACGAATCAGGTTAGTAGGGAACAGAATTTATTGCTGCAGCTGAAGAATTAGGCCCAATCCTTACCCCAGCCACCCTCATTGCTATGGCAATAGTGGCATAATGAGCACAAAACTTATGGAAAAATGGGAAAAGGGTCTGGAATATGAGGACTGCTCAATCTCCTTTCTCTTAACAGCTGCCCTTTAGTCTGTGCCTTAGCTTGGACATTACTCTCCTGTTCCCTTAATTTCCTTCAAAACCATCTCCACTACCTTCAGTTGTAAAGGGACCATTAACCTCAGTTGGCAGAGATAATGAATTAACTCCTTTTGTCAAAGGAGATCTTAACACAGTCAAACAACATCAATTAGCAGCAGTTGACAGAGTATCTTTTTCTGGAGTTCTGAATCTTCACTCTTGACAGAATTACAGTGCTTGATGTTGTCTTAACCAATACAGAAAGCCTATTTTTGACTCTTTATCACTGCTTATTATATCTTGTGTAGACTGGCTCTGACCAAATTTTTCAGTGTTTTTTCCCAATAATTTCACTAAGATTTACCCTTCCATGCTTCTTTTCTTCACCATGCTTTCTCTGCCTCTGTATCTTCTACAGATTAATAACAACTGTTTTGTACCACTGGTGTGAATCACAGAAGAACCTTAAGGAAAAAGCTCAGGGAAAAAAAGTGGGATCATGGGAATGCAGTTGATCGGATTTGTACTTTCTTGGTATTTTTAGATAGACCTGTTAACATACACAGAGAAGGTTTTAGAGCTGTACCTTAATCTGTCTGACTGAGACATACATGTTACAAAATCTTATAAAACTCAGTAGCAAGACTTTCAGGCTGTACTAGACAGCCCTGCTCTCTGCTCACAAATCTCAATTTCCTCTTGTCCAGCTACTGGGAATAAGAAGATCTCCAAACAGTACCTAACAGAAGGGAGTCAGTTAGTATAGAAGGACAACCAGTAAGGAGCGCTTCTTTTTCATCCCAGGATAGTAAAAAACGTAAGGTGTCTTTCAGACGTCACAGCCAGAGGGAGTTGTTTCCTGTGGGACCTAACCCAGTCATTAAGAAGCCAGGGGAACGATTCTCTTTATGTGTATGTCGATGAAAACTGTGATTATGCCCTAAATATCCAAGCATGGCATTTTTTTATGCTGAAGGGAGGCTATGAATTGCACTGGAGAAATTTTACTGAGTTATATAAAAAAGAACTAGCAATAAGAAAATAGAAATAAGAACAGAAAGTATTTACTATTTTATTTTACTTACTTCTTTTGTCAGCTGAAGAGCAAAAATGGACGTATGTACAGAAAAGATTTTGTGAACACTACAGATAATACCAAAATAGGCGCTCCAAATATAGTGACCTTTTTACAGTAAGGTATCTAAGTGTTATTTAGGGTGGAGTAGGAAAACTAATTCTCTTCAGTCTCCCAGCTAAACTAGTCAGGCATTTAGGATCCTTTGGTTTACCTGGAAAGAGAAAAGCCAAGGTTAGGGCTGGCTGAATGACTCAGGAAAAGCTATTTCTGGAGGAAGGAAGAAAGGAAGGCCCAACAAGACAAGCTGTGGAGACCCTAAGCATAAAGGCAGAATTGTTGGGCTGGGAAACAGTTGGGAAAATATTGGCAGGGTTAGAAAGGCTAGAAGGAAGGCCATGATGTCTTGACTCCATTCACTTTAGGGAACTAGTGACACTAAATAAACTATACTCCAAGAAAAGCAAAATTATGTTTGGAGAGGGGTATAAATAGCTTATTTCTCAAGCTCAGCAGGCAACATAATTGACTGGTCTCTGCTTTTTGGCACCAAACCCAGTATTATTAAAACTTAGGGAAAAAAAATACCCAACAACATATAATAGCTTACTTAGAAATGCAGATGATTAGTAACAATCAAACAGCTGTTTGCAGGGACCTGGAAATAATACAAGACTGAAGGAGATCGCCAAAGTCACTGAACCACAGATCCCAGCAATTGTATCAGATGATCCTTTTCCTAAGTGCTTTGTTTTTAGGCTGGTTAGGTTCAGGACTAACAAGCACATCAGCCATTTGCTATCAGGCAAAATTTAAGTAAGAGACAACCATTTATGCAGATGACATTTATTTGATTTTTATCTATGTCAGAGTTTGAAATGCTAGGGTATTTTGTCCTAAATCCAGCAGTATCAGAGTCATGTCTGAAGTGCTGGGATGAGAAGAAACTCCCTCGGATGTAATTACGGACAAATGGCCTTTGGCAATTTCTCAAGAGTGAAATGGTACTAGAGAGAACATTGGGCTAGTCTTTTCCCAGGTTGCAGTTCTTAATTTTTTAGTTCATACCTGCTTTCCTAACAGGAACAAATCTGGTTTTAGGCAGTAAGGATGAGTATTGCAGGTAGCTAATGATAAGAAAGTTTCTTCCAGTTTGAATGTCTGGATGCATGTTGCCCTAGCTCTATAATACTTAGTTAAAAAACCGAGCAACTGGTGAAACACCATACGTAAAGGTGGAGATATCTCAGTGCATTTAGATTTGCCTGACTGTTGCTTTTTACTTTGAGTTTCTTTTGCTTGAGTTTCTGAGGACTCCAAATTTCTGCTCCCAGAGAAGGCCTTGCAATCTGATAAGTACAAGTGATTTGTTCCAGTACTGATCAGGCTAAATATGCGCGTTTTGTTCTTTATGTTTCAACAATGAAGGCATTGTGGTAGGGCATGGCTCCTTGCCACCCAGGAAAGAAAGAACAGAAAGAGCCCAGTGCCAGGGCAGCCATGTGGCTGAATGCCACGTCATTTGGTGCTTTCCGGGCACTCAGGGACATGTCACTGTGCCAGACATCCATGAATATTGCACCATTAGACCCATAAACAATTCCTACTGCTGGTGTGCAAAGGCGAGTCATGAGTTTTCAGCAGGCTAAAGTGTGATAGGAGGAAACTGTACTGATTTCCTCATAGCAAATTGTTTGTTTAAAGAATTATAAGCAAAGCCTGTGAAATCTTGACACCTCCATGCTTGCTGCTGCTCCCATTTGCTCTGCAGTCCCTCATAGGGGACAGCAGGATCCAGAACAGGAAGGTAGCTACATTCTGGGACTGCATTTATGGTCCCAAAGCTGGGAGAGAGGATTAGTCCTGCAGACACTTCTGCAACCATTTTTCACAGATAACTTTAGCAAGCAGCTGCAGGAGAAGAAAAAGTCTTTCCTTCTTGGAGGAGAACTTCAGTGAAGGGAAGGGATTCATGAGGCTTTTCTAGGTAAATTCCAGCCATCCAAACTCAACTTTTAAAGCTCAGAAACTCTCAGGCTTTTGGGGGGAACAAAGAAAAAAAAAAAAAAATGCTTAGTATAGTTTTGAGACTGAAAAATACAATAATCAACCCCCAAAATCTGGGATTGAAACAATCACCAAGAACACTGAGATACAGCCCTTGATCACTTTCATTAAGTCTGTTCTTCACCTTTCCACCTGTCTATTTGTTCTCCTGGTGCTTACTTCACTTTCTCATTTTCCTCAAGCCAGGTACGTTCCTGCCTCATAGAGAAGGAAAGAAGGGGTAAAAAGTGCTGAAAAGTCATACTGGGGTGAAAAGGTATGGAGATAAAGAAAAGATGAAAAGGAAAGTAAAAAAGGACAGAAATCTGGTTTGTGTATCTTATGCCCTATGGACTTGGATCTCCTCTTCTTCAAGGCATGTATGACACAAGGATCTTCCTGGGCCATAGGGTGTGTGTTCTCCTATTACTGTGTAATGCCCTCCCCAGTGTATTCAGTTGCTGCCTTTAAGGGGAATTTGAGTTTTACTTCTCACTTTTCTGGAGGAAGGCATATCAGCACTTCATAGCTTTGATGCTTAGAAATATCCTAGGGTCATTGTTATAAATGGCAGGCTCCTATATGCGTATTCTTGTGACAATGCTGTCCTTTAGATTCACTAACCCCTTTCATGGTTGTATCATTTTGGTATCTCATAGCCATGAGTAATGAATGCACCTAGGTCTTGGTCTTGTTAATGATAACATGCAGTGGAAATGTATATTGTGAACTTTAAATTTGTGTAGCTGAATAGTAGGAGTGACATTTAGGTACTAAGCATCTTTTGATGCTTTTGGGCTGAGACATCCCAAAGTAGATACAATTAAAATGCCATATGAGATCTTAAAATTTTATGCCCCATTTTATTAAGACCCCTCCACCTGAACATAAGTATTTTACCTTCTTACTTTTTTTTGCATTTTATCCTACAATCTAAGGGCTTTATAGACACTGTACCCTTTTCTTTGTGTTCGTTTATATTTCCTCTGTCCTTGTATTTGCACCAGAGGACAGTATGGATATTCTCTTCCAAAATCTCCCTACCAGGAACAGCTGCAGCAGCAAAGCTAAAGATTAAGAAACAGCAGATACAGAGAAGGAAGATGGAGAGTAAACACAGTAGGAAGCAACCCCAAAAGATGCCATCAAGGATCATTAGGGCATGGAAACATATTAAACTCTCGCAAAATAAATTAACAAAGAAAACTTATTCAAAAAATGTCCCTATGCCAAAGAAAATTAAGATTCTTCAGATTCTCAGTGAAAAAGCTGTGTGCCTCATCGTGGTTCTCAGTTCTTCATTTAAAATACTGCTGTCAGGTAACAGTTGTACTCATTAAGAAACGCAATCAAAACTTGTGTCTAAAACCCCATGCTGTTAATAGTCATCAATTCATGGTGAACTTCACTCTTTTCTCATGCAGAATTGTATACTAAAGATCAAACCAAACATTGCTTTACATTATGAACCATCAGGAGCCCTAGTATGTCCTAAAGAGGGCTTCTTGACTCACAGCCCTTCATCTTTGCTGCAGTGAGATGGAACTTTTAAACTATATTGTGAGTCGAGGAGTACCAGAGATATTGCAGTCTCACCACAGATTGGGAGCAAAGGACTCCCTTCTGGTTTAAGAATTTGTCATAAGACTTCAGAGCTAAGGACATCTTTGCATACAAGCCTGCTTGGATTTTGTCAGACTGAGTAATGCAGGAGTTATTATTGCTTCAATGTCTTTGAAGGTGGGCAGGTTTTTTTGGTTGCCCTTTTTTCCTTTTTTCACTATTAAGCTCATTTCATAGATATGAAATCACAAACTACACCTTACTGAGTAAAAAATCATTTTGACGCCAATGGGATATTTTTTTTTTTTTTTTTTTTTTTGCTTGAATCCGTGCTGCGGGATTGGCCTGACATTGGGATCTCTGACAATTCCAGATAGCACACTTATCTGTCCTGCCCTGCTGACAGCTATTTATATCATTTTCTCTTTCTGGAAGATCAGCAGTTTAACCTGGTAGGACAAGGTGCTGGATTCTGCGGGACACGTGTAAGCCAAAGGGTATTAAAGAAACCCCCAACAAACTAACCAAACCAACCTAATTTCAAAAGCAATCTCTGTATCACCCAAACCAGTCACAAGAACAAATCTGTGGAATGTTCTGAAACTGTGTTCATTTACCTTTCTGTGGAAAACTTACATATCCTTCTTGACCAGAGCCTACCAATGCCGGATTTCAAATTGTGAACTTAAATGGCTGCAAAGTTTTCTTTCTCTGAATTCAAGGAAACATAAACTTACACAAATTTCAGCTTCTGCTGAAAAACCCAAACCGTCTCTGTCACCTGTCAGTGTAACACCCCCTGTGAGTGACGCATAGCTGACTTCTTTCCCAGAGGGACCTGAGTAGCCTGTTTATTTAGAAATCTGTTATATGGCTCAATCAGTGACTCCTCTGTGCTGTTCTCCTCACTATTTGTTGGTTCTAATTAGAAATAAAAGTCTGGAAGAGCAAATTGGCTTTGCTCAGTTAGTTTACTGATTACCAAAATTAAGAAAATAGTCAATAAACATATAAATTTATGTCATTGACATTTATGACACCCTACTGGTTCAAATGCTTTTTGGGTTCAATAACTCAGACTTAGAGATATCTTTTCTAATATGCTAATACCCTCCAATCCTATTACTTGCAGTAATTAGAGGTTGAAATAGCCTAAGTGGTGAAAAGCTCAGCATGACGTGTGTGGCAAAGACCGCAAAGACAGCAAAGCAGCACCTGATTGCATCTCCTGACACAGTCTGGTGCAGCAAGGGCTTAGCCTGGTGTCTGATGGGATCTGCTCCTGCCCTGCTGCCCATGGGCTGGCTGGGGAAGCATCAGGGCACACAGCCATTTCCATCCACCACCCATAACTCCCACCAGAGCTTGTTCTGCCTATGGGTGGCTGAGATTTGAGTGTTGCCCTCAGAATATTCCCCAGTTTTGCCTCCCAAAAAAACTTCTGGTCTCAGTTCAGTGCAAGTTTAAGTTTGAAAATAAAAGAAGCGATCCAAGACCCTGACCTGCACTACCAGTGTTCAGTGTAAATGTGGGAAAAAGAAGTTTCTTTCTGTACATATCCAGGGAATTCAAAGAAAGTAGGGGTGGACAATAGAGGGCTAATATGTGACAGATGTGTGTGAAAAATATGCAGCAAAATACACATCTCTTAATTTAAGCAAAAAGCTCTGCCAAATTTATTTTATACTGAGAATCCAGGAATTTAGAAGGCAAAAGGAAGTGCATTTATCAGTAGCTGAAAATAATAATAATGATGATGATGTTTTTGCCTTGAAAACCTGGAGAAGGCTTTCAGGAGAAGAAATCCCTATTTGGCACCTTTGCCAGATGAGTTTGTTGACTTACGCTGCACAATCAGCTGGGAGAACCTTGGTGGCATCAGGCAAAACTTCACTCCTTTTTGTACAAACTGACCTGATGCTATAACATGGCATTCATACAGCCACTATTTTTTTTCAGCCCTCAAAGAGGAATCAGTATTTTCCACCTGTCCAAAAGCTTTCTGGTGATGGTATAAGCCTGGCTAGTTGCTGTTTTTTACATGGTGAAGGAGGTTTTCTATTTACATGTTGTTCAGGGTGTGCCTGTGGAGGTTTTGGTAGCAGATGTGAAAGGGACACTCACTTCCAGATGTTCAGGAGACCTTCCTATTGTCAAGGTCCTCAGGGCATCAACCCCTTCAAAGTGCATGGTAAGTGTGTTGAAGACACACATGCCTACCCACACAGTGACAGGACACCTTGCTAGCCACATGCACATCCTTCAGCCTTCCATCCATCAGCCTTCCATCCATGAGCCTTCACTGTTTTGGGGCAAGGAGAGACATAGGAGATGAAAGTCAGAGTCCTGTGGGCAAGATGTATGTTCCTGCTTTGCTGCAGGCACTGTAGGTGGTCTTGCTCCAACCCACAGCAAAGGCTCTACCTGAAGGTGCACCCAGCTTGCAGAAGTCTACACATTAAGAAAACACTTTCAATGGTCAGTCTTCTGAGATGGTTTATAGTGTCTGATTAGTGAACATTTACGTTAAAAAGACAAGGGAGGGAAAGGGAAAAAAGGGGAAACATTTTAATGCTGCGGCTTTTTGCCCATACAGATGAACATCAGCCCTTACTGGGCTTTGAGGATAGGATCAAAAAAAGTATTATTGGTTGTTTGAGTTGTCCTGCTGGAAAGACCAGAACCTCAAAGTGCGCAGGAAGCACTCCCCCAGCTGCTGGCTTGGCAGGAGACAGGCAGAACAACAACCACACAACAGCATAAATACATTTCTGAAAAGGCTCTCCATTAAAAAGAAAGATATTGTATATTTCAATCCCATGACACCAACACATTCAGATTTGTATTATATGACACATACTTTGAATATGTACAAGACTGATAAGCATATTAATGAGCCAAGCTTTGACAGGAAAATATATTTCAAAGCTTGGATTTCTTTGACATAGAGTTCTTCCGTGCTGGAGATAATTAGTGTTGCCTGCTTTTCCCTTGTTCACAGAAGAATTTTTTCCCATAGTATAAAGATTAGTCAGAGCTCTTAAAAATCCTGTTGAGTTAAATCCAACTAGTAAAGAATGGCACAGCAAATGTCAAATAAGAGACAAAGACAAAATCAAAATAAAAAGTGATTAATTTGAGGAATTTGAAAATCAACTCTGCATTTTGTTTTGAGTATGAAATAGCTCATAATGAATACTGATTTTGATGACTAATTTTACTATTTTTGCTAGACTCAGAACTGTATCCAGCATTCACCTCTGAATAGGGATGAGCAAGCCAGCTTAGAAAAATATGTGTTTGCTGCTTCAAGAATTCTCTGAATCCTTTCTCATTTATTGGATGAAACCCAGACTGCCAGTCTGAATTTCAGCATCTATGTGAGTTTCTGGTTTGGAACCCATATAAACTAGATGCACATCTCTTCTTGCGTGGTGGCCTTTTCACTAAGAGTGTGTTATGCTACAATAAAGGTGGGGCCACTGTCTGTAATCTAGTTGGTACTGCAGGGTTTGATAAGTGTGTAATGAGCGTCTACATCTTTAGAGACTAAGATATGATAGTTCCAGCATCAACTATTTAATCTGTAATGGTGATGGAGGCATCCCACCTTCAGCATGACTTTTCTCTATTGCTTTATTGTACAGCACATCAAAGATAAAAGAGTTCAAATATTCCATCATTACTTTTGCAAAGCAATCACTCCGAAATTGTTATCGTAGGCTTTCTGGCTTGTTTCCTTCAGTGCAGACTCAGGGGAGCACACACTTGCATTGTGCAGACCCCAAACAGGTTGTGACAGAAGACAAGCATACATTAGAAACATTCCTGCAGGTTCAGCCAGGATTAGGTGATGTTAGAAGAAACTCAGCGGCAGAAATCAGCAGTAAGCTGGGGAATCCCTTCTTTCAAACCTCCCTTCCTGCCAAGGGCTTGCTGCTGGCTTGTGTTGAGCTCACTGCCACCAGGACACTAGGGCCTTCCTCACAGAGCTGCTTCCCAGCCAGCCTCTCCCTAGCCTACACCATTGCCAAGGGCTCTTCCTTTCTAGGTGCAGGACTTTGCATTTTTCCTTGATGAATTTCTTAAGGTTCCTATCAGCCCAGCCATTCCTTCTGCCTGTCTATGTGTCTCTGAGTGACAGTCCTCCCCTTGTAGGTGTTGGTGGTGCCTTGCAGTCTGAGTTCATTTGCAAATTTCATGACAGTGCACTCAATTACGTCTTCCAGCTGTTAGACAGGACAGGTCCCAGGATAGATTTCTGCAATTTCTCCAGGTATACCTTACCTGCCTCCAGGTAAAGTATAACCTGGTACCTCCTGTGGCTTGAGCACGGTCATGCAACGACATGTTTACTCAGTTAGTTGTCTGCTCATCCAGACATTCATAGACTTGGATGCAAGGCCACTGTGGGAGACAGTTGAAAATCTTGCTAAAGTCAGTGTAAATGACATTCATGGCTCTTGACTTATATGCAAAGCAATCAGGTTGCTCAGGCATGATTTATCACTCAAACCTCAGCAAGCTGGCTTTTCCCAGTCATCTTCTCCTTCATGTGCCCATAAATGTGTCCCAAACTTAAATAAGCTTACAATATAACAAGTAACATTTCTTTCCACAAGAATCAAATGCCTCTTTGTCTCTTCAATACAGAGAATCCATCCTAGGAATCCACCCTGTCCATCAGGTGCTATTAGGAAGCCCTGCTAGCAGTTGCAGCCACATTCTGATACTTGAGCTTAATCTTCCATCTTGGTGTTAAGTTGCAACTTATCTGATTGTCTAAAACTCACCCCTCAGGTTGCCTCCAGACAACAAAAGATGCATACCTTAATGTGCCTTCAGCGTTTCTGCAAAATCCAGATCAACGACTTGGCAGGAACAGCTGCTGTCAGGTTATTTCTGATGGGAACCAAGGTTCGGTATGCCAGGTGGAGGCTGGAGCATGTCCAGTTCATGCTCCAGGACAGTTCAGGAATAAGGATAGTCAAACTGAGTGCCAGGACATGGGCACTTGCCCTTTGGACCCTTTGAAGTCCACCAACACAGATGTAGGTCCTGTAAAGCTAGATAGCTGAGATAAGTCTGTACTGGTGCCTGAGTGGGAGGGACATATCAGAACAGCACTGCACCCCAAAAGAAAACCAGCAGCTCCACATCTGCGAAGATACCAAGTCCATGCACAATGCATATACAGTTTGTTTCCTGAGGACTGACTGCAAAATGCTGGTAGACCCAATCCTCATATGTTCTTACATAGTCCTTTTCAGGTAAGAAAGTAGGAAGTTTTAGCTAAATGAAGTTAACAAAATCTGGCTTGGCTTAGACACAGGGGTTAATATTCAAATCTTGGCAAAACTTGTAGCAAGCAGTGTTGGCACAAGAAGTAGAAGAGTTGTAGACTTTAATCACCTCTGAAGTATGGCACCTAAAGCATCAGCAGCATGAGACAAAACTTCAGGAGAAGGGAAGAGCACCATCTACTGAATGACAAAGGCGGGTTTTGCTTTTCTTACTCTTTCAGGAGAGGTTGCTCATTCACAGACAAACCAGCAGTTCCTGGGCAGTTATGGGTCACTGGGGAAGTTACTTAACCTGCAGTAATAATTAAGAATCAGGGAGAAGAAAAGATTACATCCCTCTAAAACCTTTAAGACCTTCCTGGAACATTGATGGTCACAGTAGCCATAAATAATGTCTGGAACCTTTCTTCACACTACTGCCTATTAAGTACATGTTTATCTGGCTAACGTAACTCATTAAACTTTAAAAATAGTTTAAAATAAAAACAAAGGCAAAAGAAGGTTTAGTTAAAGATTAATAAATGATCCTATTAATGTAATAGACTGTGAGTCAACCAGGAAATCACCAATTTGGGTTGACCTTCTTTCCTACTATTGTAATAACATGCTCTTCCCCCGTCCCCAGTCCCTATCTCTCCGCTTAGGCATGCTCTTAGAATAAAATAAGCTGAAGATTTATATTTCTAGACTTTTTTTGGTCATGATTTTATTGATGTTATTTCTTATGTTGGCTTTTTAAAGCACTTGCTAAATTTGCTTGTAATATGAAGCTACAGTGATCCACCATCCTCCTACACTGCAGTCTGTTCTAGCCTACACCACATAAAGACTCCTTTGCTGTCACAGGATGGGAACTGTGCACTAAAGTTCCTAAAATAGATTTAAAGGGAAAAAAAGACCTGCAAAGAAAGATGGCAAGACACTGAGAGCTTGGTTCTGCTCTCAGAACACACTGCATGTTCACATCACCATGTCTTTTGACAAAATTGCCTCTTTTGAAGGAAACTTGAAGTCATCTCACCATTTTGATTCAGTTTTTGAAAGATCAAACCTTCCTGACAATTAATTTCTAGACCCTACCCAGCTCACCAAACACAGATTTATCAGCTCTGGGAAAAGGAATAACAGCTCTTGAACCAGAGATGTGCTCATTCTATTTAAAAAAATCTGGCCTGTATGTATTACTTGATTGGCAGGAAGTGCCAATGTCCACAACAAAACCATTAACCAAAGACAGTATAATCACAATGAAAGCTCCACTTCCATGCTTCTTTAGCTCATGGTACTTTACTAAATACTTTACCAAGATTACATCATGACTTCTGATTCACTCATGCTGTTGTCCAAAAGAAATAAATACATGTCATGAAAACATTATTTTTCTTCCTTTAGGTGAAAGTAATTTTTAAATGATACTGAAGAACCCCCAAATGGGTGGTTTTGTTATCATTGCAAATACAAAACATACCAGGAAGAAACAGTAGGATTTCATCAAAGTTCTACCTTTTAGAAATAAAATTAGTGCAGTTTTTAAAAAGTACAGAAACACAACAGGTTAAGTTTTATAGACAAACCAGGAACAAAGCCTGGTCAGCTGCTCAGTTCAAGGGTGGAGTTCCCATTTCACAAAGATCGCCACAAAATCAGAAGACAAGTCTGAACGGAGATAGAACAAACTTGAAGCAATCAAAATTTCCCAATAAATTGATTTTAAAAACCCATAAGGTTATCAGCAATTTTGTTTTGGTTTTAGAAAATAATCAATTTTTATTTTGTCTAACAAGTACACAACATTTTAAAACCTGTAACAAAAACTTATTTTGAATATTAAAAATAAATTGATGGTGAATCCTTTCTCTATTTTTTGTTTGTTTGTTTGTTGAAATCAATGCAGTGCAAAATACTTTTGGGGAATTGTTGACTTCTGACAGAGAAGCAACTATTTTCAGAGTTTTCTGATTGCAATTGATTATGCTATCCCTGCTCATGTCCTGCTGGGTACCATGTGTTTCTACAGCCCATCTCACACACAGCAATTCTACTTTCAAGGTGATGGCAAATGTGCACTATGAGAGAAAGTCACCGTGTGGACAAGCTCTCTGGGGTGATAAACAAAACCCATCCTAACTTCTAAAGTGCTGCTGATGGCTGTAGTGTCATGTTTTTCTTTAGACCAGATTGACATAACTAATTTCTACAGCATGGCACAATGTCTGCAGGACCTCTGGACACAGAGTGCACCTGCGATTGTAGGTGACTTTGGGCACTGGTACCATCTGGTGTCTCTGACTTTCAGCTTAGCACATACTACTTTATTTTTGAGAGACTGAAATATCAGGTCATGCCTTCGAGCTCACTGGAGGGAAATGGACTGATTCTTACAGGCTGTGATCTGTAGAAGGTCATGATGCAGATGTAGACACATCCCCCCTGACATGACTTTCTGTAAAATTGATGAACTACACTAAGAGCAATTCCCCACAGAAATATTTAATGTGGCAGTGAAGAGTTTAGTTGGTTGGTTTGTTTTTTTTTCTGCGGTAGGGGGAAATTCAGAAAGCAAATATGGAGGCAGAAGAATGTATAACTTATACATTGCAACTCTTGATGCTCTGTGCTCAGGTTTCATGGCAGAAGATATGCAAACTTTGGTAGAAAGAGTGGATATCAGCCTGCGGTTGCTTGCATGTTAATCTCCAGGGAACAGTAGCAGATACAAGCCACTGAACTGGCAAATGGTGGGTGTCAGATTGGCCGTTTTTTAGCATTTTTGTCTGAATCTACTTGTGGTTCTGTTTTCTTCCCTAATTTTGCACCACTGCATGGCTGAATGCCTTGAACTGAGTCCGCAGGAGTTGCAAAAAAGATGGAGAAGAACAAGAAGGGAAAAGAACAACAAGGAAATTGTGTCTCAGATTAATACTTCAAAGGTGTTAAGATAACAGTAGTTGGTTCTAGCAAGGCTAGGACAGAATACACTACTCAAGGATTAAAGGAGACCTGAAAGTTCTCAGAGCTGAGGGGTCAGCAAGGATGCATCAATGAAAACACTGACAGATGGGGGAAGATCAGCACAGGGGAAAGGAAGCACCTTGTGGCAGTGGAGCCTGCTCCTTGCAGATGGGCAGAAGTGTCTGTGCTGTTGTGGAGAAGTTACACTTAAGCAGATATAGCTGACTTTATATGAGGACCCTATATGTCTTGGACTCCAGAAAGAACATTGTATTCTGTTGGAAAGACCTCTGACCATTTCCTTAGCTATGCTGAACTCTTGTTGGTATTACTGGTTAAGTGTGTGACTAGAAATGACACCAGCTTGTGACTTGAGACTTGGGAAGTAGCTCAGTTCCACCTCAGAGAAGGTAAAGGCCAAGGCCTTTGTGGCTTGACTCAGAGAAAAGAAACAGAAACTTGTGATATTCTGATTTCCACAGTATGGGAAAGCAGGAGTATTAACTTTGTCCTGTTGAAGCTGACCTTTCTGTGTTTCCATCTGCACCAATTTTTTTCACTTATGGAAGGCTAAGAAGAGCTTGCCCTGCTAACTCAGTTGTTATACAGTCTTCTAGATACTTGCAAGGTGCCCCCATGCTCTCCACCTCTCAACTTTGGGTAAGTAAAACTCCTGATTACATAATGGGACAGAGGTAGCAACTCCAGCACAGGGAGACTGAAACACAATGGAGTACAAAAGGAGAACAGAAATGAACTCAAAGAGTTGGAACTCTAAAAGTTGGAGATGCTTTTTAGAAACCTAAAGCCAACTGCCATTTAACAAATGAACAATTCTATGCAATAAGGCAATTGCCAAAGCACAGAGGAGAGGGCATTTGTTAGCAACTGCCCTGCAGGAAACACAACATCATAGAGGTGATCACAGCCTAAAGGCAAGTTAAAAAGTAATCATCATACTTAGAAAAAAAGGAGCATCATCCCAAGTGTAAAAACAGGATTGTTGATTACACTCTGGTGATACACAATTCCTTTGATACACTCATTACTGGTGAAACCCCAACTGCAGATCAAAGTCCAGTTTTGCTGCTTCAGGAGAGCCATTGAGCAATGGAAGGAAGTGCACCAAAGAAAGCTGGAAGGAACCAAATTTGTTTGGCCTAGATAACAAAACAAGCAGAAAGGGTATGACACAAATCTTCACGGGCACAGAAGTGTAGCTGCTAGGAGAAGGACAATTTGCTCACAACATTCACTGCAGAGAAGATAAGTAGTAAATTGTGTCAAAGAGACAAAAGACCAATTTTCAACCAAAATGAGGACACTAAATCCTCAAATGAGGATTGTGAAGCTCTGAAATTGATATGGTAATATTTCTTACTCATACCTATATCTATATACTCTTATTTACAGACACAGCTGCTTTCTTTTGGAATTTCTTCTGCAAGATTACCTCCCATGCCTTCCACTGACAGATGCACTGAAAGGCTGACCATAAAGCCAAAGGAAATGGTCATCTGTTTCTGAGGAGTTAATGCTGCCCTTTGCTATGTAGCTGGGTGAAACTACATCACAGCAATGAAATTCTGAGATGCTCTCCTTGCTGTTCATTGCCACTGCGGTTATTTTGTCAAATGTGCAAAGACCAAAGACTAGGCAGACACAGACACATATGGCATGACACAGCGAACGCTGCCACTGTTCTTAAAGGTGATTGCCAAGAACAATTCAGTGAAGTGAATAATTTGCTTACTGTGTAAAGAAAATTAACGACTGTAGCCAAAGTCTGCGAAACGAGAGACCTACAGACCAGTCAGTCTCACCTCTGTGCCTGGCAAAATCTTGGAGCAAATTCTCCTGGAAGGCATGCTAAGGCACATGAAAAACAACAAGGTGCTTGGTGACAGCCAGCATGGCTTCACTAAGGG
>JBCJKH010054149.1:35179-63365 GCA_039877255.1 Loriculus beryllinus
GTGGGATGTTTAATCCTATGATTTCTGATAACAAAAAATATGCATAGTTTTCTCAATAAATTCTTCCAGGATATATATGAACACAGTCTGCAAAACGTGTTACCTTTGCGAAGCTTATATCCAGTCAAAACTAATGTAGCTTGAGATTTGATTACCTATTTCTCGTAACAAACTGCATATTTGAGAAAATTGTTATTTAATCTGTAAACAGCTTTAAGCGGTGGGATGTTTAATCCTATGATTTCTGATAACAAAAAATATGCATAGTTTTCTCAATAAATTCTTGCAGGATAAAATGGATACAAATAGTAATAAATCATTTTTTGGTGCTCATAGCTTCCTTTTTACTCACTAAAGGGCACAGACCTTCCATCAACAAACCTTCGTCTGCTCTACTGCTGTGCTTCTGAGCTCATGCCCTGGCCAACAGAGAGTGCTAGGTGTGCCTTGGCTTAACCCTCCTTCACCGTGGTGGTAGCTATGTTGGGTTGATAGGTGGGTAGGAGTCTGCACATGGCTCACTACCTTGTGAGTTATCTGACTGAGCAATAGCAAGCAGACCAAGACTCAGAACCAGAAAATGTATGCTGTTTTTCATTGTATCAAAATAGCAATGCACAGCAAATATATACCTTTTTTCCTCAGGTAAAATCTTTAGAGCTGGGAATCCTGAAACGCACTGTCTAGAATTTCTTCACGCAAAACTTGGTTTTAATTGTTCAGGGGCTGTAGTAATGCATCTTCTCTCCTGATTTTAGGGCAGGCTATCATGAGAACTTCGAATCTGGGCCACAATCTCCCTCCTCTCCTGCTGCTCTGAGTCAGTCACCCAACAGGTACAAAAGGTCAATAAGGAATTTTGCAGACTGAATACATCTTGTAATTGTTGCCGAACTGCTGCAGTGTGAATCACATTAGTATTATGTGGATGCACTATTAATTCTTTTAAATGCTGCAATTAATAACTGTCCATGGAATAAACATGTAGCTCCCTCTCCTGTATTTCTTGCCTGCCTCAGCAATATTGTTATGTTTTCAAATAACACAGTTCAGAAAGCAGCTGCAGGACTCTGCTTGATCATTGACATTTCAATGTAATTGAAATAGGATAATATAAGCCCCAGTCAAAGTAAGCAGTTAAGCATGAGTTCAGAGCACTTGAGCCAAAGGATGTTGTCTTCATTGTAAATAGTCACATGCTTAGGATTAAGGTATGTTCTAGACATTGTCATATTTCAATACTTGCTGATTTAGAAAGAAATCATTTCCTTAATTTCCAAAGTTAAAATACACCTTGCATTTTTTTTCTGGTTTTTTAATTTGCCTACATTCATCCTAATCTCCTCCTAGAGATTTGATTCTCTCAAGCAATGAGCTGTGCAGCTTTCAGTGAGATATGTGTACCAACATAAATAAATGTTAACTGTAGCGTGATTGACTCACTGACAATTTGGGGTATATTAACACCAGCTGGCTTATTAAATAAATTAATACAACACAGAAAATGTAGCAATTTTTTTTTCTATTTAAGTAACATTTCTCCTCACATTTCATGGCGAAGGCCTCCTGATGCCATGACATGGAACTATTGGGATTTTTTTATGTGAGCTATTTCTTCTGGTTTGATAATTGTAGCTGCAGGTTTGGTAGGATTCCAGATCATTTCTAGCTACATGTAGCTAGTTGTGGTAGCTGCTTCATATTATTTAGCAGCTATATTCTGATGTAAGACCCTTTCCCAAGATCTTTTCCTGAAATGAATTTTAGTTTTGGAAGCAATGGAGGGATGTAATTCATTGTTCCACTACAACAACTTCAGAAAACTTCTCTAAAAAATTTCCCAAAGCACTTTATTCTTTCGTTTGACACTAATTTCTTAGAAAAACTCCAATAGTGGAGAAAAAGTGAAAACAAAGGTAGATTTAAGTAATACAGACGGTTTCAGCCCTGGCTGAAAAAAGCATGGATGACACATAATCATAAGGTATCCCTTTGATCTCAGGTTTATCTCACTAGGCAAACATCAATTGTGGCAGTCTGGCAGACAAGTGGAAAGGGAAGAGCATGAAACACGGAAGTGTACACCTGCGCTGCTATTAAAACCATTAGGAGGAAGGATACCAGTTATTCCTGGGGCCCTGATCTCTCACACAGCTGTCATTGAACAGCTGATTTACTAGAAATGTCTAGACAGGACTGAAGCTTAAGGAGAGAGTTAAAGCATTTTTGCATTGCAGATGGAGGTATAATTTCAGCTTTACTCTAACTAGATGTAACACTGACAAGCATGTAGCTGCAGCAGCACAGAATAAAATTAGGTAGCAAGAAGCTGGTGCCTGGTCTGTGCTACTGCAGTGATTCTGCTACTGTTGACTTCACCAGCTTTGGGTGAAGTTTGGGTGCGAGAGCAGCCTCCCTGCCTTCTGGCTGAAGTAAGCAAACCCCTCTGCAAACAAATTGAAAAAATTCCAGGCTGAAAGTCTGGCTCAGTTAATTTGTGTGAATATCTGCTTTGATTGCTGTGACATTGACTAGGTCTACGCAATCCACAGGCATGGTTGCAGGCCTCTGTTAAGAGGCTTGCATCTCCTTGATCTAGCACAGCAAACTGGGAGGGAAATGGGTCTGAGCTGCTGTGCATTCAAGCATTTTAAGACCTCTGCTTGCTAGCCTGCAAGGCTGATTGAGCACCATGGCTGAAGGGTCAATGTGTATTTATGTGAAACTCCCCAGTGCTCCTTCTTCCCATCCTGTCACTTTACATAACCTGTGCAAACATTTGGCTACATTTTAGCAGCAGTTGCTGTTCTGTTTTCTTAAAGTCGTGTTTGTCTCCTAGGTCTGTCAGTGGAAAGAAGCTTTGTTCTACCTGTGGGCTTCCTCTTGGAAAAGGAGCTGCCATGATTATTGAAACACTTGGTCTTTATTTCCATATTCAGTGCTTCAGGGTATGTCTCTTGGTTGTTTTATTAAGAAAAATCTCAAGTCATGCACAGTGTGAAGAGACAGTATATTCAGGGCTGCAGATGTGAAATGGAAAATGAGAGGACCAAAGGATTTGCTTGTTTGTTATGTGTGTTTGTGTGTGTGTGTTTGTTTGTAGAGAAGTGGAAGTAATGCAGCTAATGTGTTATTATGCAGTCAGACATACTAATTGGATGATCTTAAGGTCCTTTCCAACCCTAACTATTCTATGACTCTATGACTAAAATGTGCCATTTATCAAGAAAACTTAGCTTCCTCGCAGAGGGAAGTATAAGTTCCCTTATGTACTCACTGATTTTTAAATACAACATTAGTTACCTTGTAATTTATTTTTCTTTTTTCCCAAAAAAATACGGTCAGTCCCAAAGCTACCTTTGATCTGACCCATGGTTGGAAAGCTTTGACTATGGAATGGGTGATGTATTCTGGCTTTCACCAAAGTTCTCATCAGGAATTCTTCTTGACTGTTCTTAAGTATTTCAATCTAGAAATGACTCAGGGTAGTGTTTTCTAAAGAACTCAGAAAGTGACCATTTCCATTATTTCTGGACCAGTTGATACTGGACATTTATGAAGCCTTTTTTGGTTTTAGACATTTACTGAAACTAAATCTCTGGCTTCTCTAAGATTTGTCCATCATGAACGGGCTGGCTCCAGAATGCAGTGTTAAAATCAGATATCCCTTAAAATCAGTAGACTCTTGTATAAGTGGAGACTGCTGAAATCCAGTCTGAAATACTGCTGGTTCTAAAAAAACTCTTTAACTGATGTGCAGTGCTCCCCAGGAGTATGGGCTGGGTACTGCAGAGATTCAGTGAAGAGCTCATCCTGCATAAAACATTTGCCCTATGACCATGCCAAGATAGGACATCTCAGTGCTAAGGAAGGATGTGCAGTAAGAGAATGCTTGAAATGCAATGTGCCTGAATGTGCATACACCAGCTCTCCAGATAGGCTTTAAATAATATTGTTTCTCATGCATGGCATTCTCCAACAAAAAGTCCTTTTGCCCATTATCACAGATAAGCATGGTCATTACCTCAGGTAAGGGAAACATGAAAGGGATGCAAAAGACTCTGTTTCCTGGCATAAATCAGTTCCCAAAAGGTAATAATTTCCTCTGAGTCTCCCAGGACTCTTCTCTGTGGTAGTCCTTAAAATTGGAGCTAATCCCACTCACCTTCAGAGCCAGACCTCTGGAGCACATGAAGAGCTGATGTCAGAGAGCACAGCAACTCCTGTGTCCCTGCTGAGTCGTAATGGCAAGCTCCCTGCTTCAGCGCCGTGATGCAGTAATTCTGCACTTCTTAAAAATCATTAAAATCCCTGTAATGAGATGAAGTTTGGAAAAGTTTGGCTTTGTCTCTCCTCAGAACGCTCAGTGAAGCTGCCAGCTGGCAGCTGTGTGTGGCTGAACCGCTGTAAACCTGCCTGCTCCAAGCCAGCACTGCTGGGCAAGCAGTCCTAGCAAGGCAGGATGCAAGGCACTGGAGTCCTAGAGGAAGAAGAACACCCTTCAGAGTGTATGCAGGTGCATCAAGGGAAATACAAAATGTGCTATTCACGTGTGCAGAGGCCTGACAGCAAATCTGGTTTTGTTTCCCAATCTGCTACATATCTCTTACAAGATACTTCGGTGATTTAAACCAAAGTTGTCAGGGGAGGTGAACCTCAGTTCATCCCAGTCCTTGATGAGAAGGTGCCTTCCCAGATCTGCTCTTGCTTGAGTCCCTTGGGCAAGCCCTTATTAACCACCCTCTGCCTCAAATTGACACCCCCACTGCTTCCTCCTCCATGTAATTGTCCTGTTACACAACACCAGATTTAGGATTATGATGGAATTGCATCATCTGGGAGGAGGAGATGCTGGACTGCAGAGCAGAAGCGGACATGCCCTTCAGAGCAATAAGGTTTTACAGTGATAACCTGCTCTGTTAGCTCAGATTTCATCACAACACAATTACCCTTGTTCACGAAGCTGCCTGGTTTAGATTAGGCTTCATGTTAAACCCATGACCTGTTTTCATTCTGGGGCTTTAGAAAATAATTTGCATGCTTCAGATTTTGAATTATTGAAGGGAATCTGTCTCCCAGGTTGTGCTTTGAGTCAGAATTCATTCTTCAGGAAGGACAGACTCAATGCATTTTAAATGTAAAAGTCAAATCTGGCTGGGAAGAAAGCCCATGTCAGCTACCAATCTTTTATTCTGTGATATAACTAGACTGTGTACTAGAAAACACAAGCCAGATGTGTTTATTAATTACAGAGATTGTCTCTGTAGGTATAGGTGGCTACCTGACAGAGTTTAATTAACCCAGCCACAGACATCTGTCATAAAGGGTATTGAACCATTTCTTGCTCTCGTTTACATTTCAGGAATGTCCCAAGGAAAGAGGAAGGATTCATGGCAAATGCTGTCCATTAATTTGCTTGATCTTTTCGTTTCAAGAGGAATAATCACCAGTGAGAACCAGTGAAAGCTGCAGATGGTACATAAGGATAAATGTAATGTGCATCTATATAATAAACCATGAATTTGCTATGGATGAGAGCTAGTAAAAGAAACTCAGTGAAGCAGGGCAGTTTTGCTCTGATCAACATGGTC
Organism: Loriculus beryllinus; assembly: GCA_039877255.1. Lineage (NCBI taxonomy): Eukaryota > Metazoa > Chordata > Aves > Psittaciformes > Psittacidae > Loriculus > Loriculus beryllinus. The sequence continues at coordinate 40,771 of JBCJKH010054149.1, forward strand.
AGAATCTGACTGTGAGCAGACAAAATGTTCTTTCTTTGAGCAGATTATTACACTGCTTTTTACATGCTCTTTGCATTTCAGAACCACTCCTTAAAGCAGCCTAAACTTGTGGGGTGTTCAAAACATTTATGGATGAGAGACACTTCACAGTTACAGAATAATAGCAATTCTTACAAAGCAAGTTGCTATTGTCTTTCCATGCTTCCAGGAGATTAATTGGGTTTCTTGTTTCTTTTTTTGTTTGTTTTTAGTACGTGTTTCAGTAACGAATAAATGGTTTAGTGCATTTCTTCCACCCAGACTAGGCAAAAAACAGTTAATCAATGCAATGTCTGAACCATATTCCATGAAAATAGCCATCTGCAGGTTGTATGAATGTTTCAACTTCCTGAGCCTCAGGCACCTTCTTATACAACACATTTTCATTGCACTCTAAAATGCAGTACTGCCATCCCACAGCTCTACGAGGATGTCACACACTGCTTCTGGTTTAAATGTTAAATACCTCTCCCCAGCTCCTCTGAGATGCACCCACAAACCAGAGCCCTCCTGGCACTGTGCAAATGGTTGATAGCTTTGTTGGAGAATAGCATGAGCAAGGAGAGCGTCATGAGGCAAAATTACCAGCAGCTTTCATGAAGGGTCGTTTTGGATGCTTGTTTACTCATATCAGATATTATCATCATATAATGGATGTTTGCTTGTTGGGTTTTTTTTGACTGATTTCAGTGATGTAGGATCAGTACAGCAGACTTAACCAAAGTGTGAGTTGATCTGCATTTGGTATCTTCCAGAAACACTTGTGAGAACTGTGAAAGATGGAAAATATCTTTATGCATCACTTTGCTTTTCAGTGTTTACCTATCGTTAATGGTAAACACATTGCAGTCTTCCTTTTTGGGATTCATCTCACATGCCTATAAATATCTGAAAAGCAGACCTTTGATCCAGGACAGACACCTGGGTCCTTTCCAATAGCAAATGGCAAGAACACACGTTGCTCCGGGGTGAAATATCTCTCCTGGGCCAGGATGAATTGCCAAGTGCAGGTTGCTGTTTATTATTTCCATTGGCTACAGGAGAAGGATGGACAAACAGCTGAAGCCAGCTAATTTTTCGATAGCTAAAATAAGGTGAGACAAATCTGCCTTTTGCAGCTCTATCTGTTGTGTTTTGGTTTTAAAAGACCTGCTTGGTTTTACAAAACATAAGCAAGATTCGTGCTTTCAAGACAAAGCCAGGAAGACTAAAGCAACTTCCTTCCCCCACTGGTACATTGTTATTCTTCCCTAGCCATCTACTGCTGGGTTTTTAACCTCTTTCCTGCAAAGCACGTGGTAGTGGGCACTCTGAGATAGCTGCTGGATTGAAATGAACCTTCACATGGGTTCAAGATGCAAATTCAACAGTTCTGACTGAAAGGAACACCAAATCATGCACAAGCACACTGCTGGAAAGTTGACATTTGTCTATTCCTTGCCTTTCCTTAGCTGCTAGTTTGAAAGAACATCTTCTGCTGCAGAGAGCCAGTGTAAAACCTGTATTGAGCTCTTGTTTCCCTTGACTGGCTTTGGCTTTTGACAAAAAAAACACATGCAATCCCTTCCTCTATCTAGTGTTCTATTTATGTGACAACCCATTAGCAATCCTTGACTACAGAACTGCAAACTAAAATTATATATCATTGCTATCAACTATGCAGTGAAGGAGAAAACCCCAAGTCTTTTAAAAATAAGAGACTACTTTACCAGTAGCTGTTAACTGCAATTAATTTGTAGGACTCTCAGAGAAATCCATAATAGAAAGCCACATGTTATAGTCCATACCCGATACTGGGAGAGACACTGCCTTTTACACCTATTTGCTCTGTTGAAACTATTGTGCTCGCACAACAGGATTTGAGCTGGGGGGAATGGTTTGGAGGGGGTTTTATTTGCTAATGTAAACTTGAATTGGCCTACGTTGGGTTTTGGTTTAGTTTGGGATTTTTTTGAACTAGAACACTGGATGATTCCATCTTATTGTCTCACTTGTATTTACTTCTTTCTGCCTGAAGACAAATGGAGAGAGCTGGGGAGCACAGAAGGAGGGGGACAGCACCCCACCGGGGCAGTTCTTTGCTGGAAAGCAGTGACATTCAGAACTGCTCAAGCGTTTTACTGGCTCCCCAGTGAACAATGTGATCCAAAAAGGATTCCAAGAAGAAATACAGGGAATCAAAAGACAGCTTCACCAAGCAAACTTGTAGAAATTACTACAGAAATCTGAATCAGCAAATCTGTGCACTAACATGGTTAAGCAGGAGACCTGTCAGTGTAGCTCTTGTAGAGAGAAGATTCCTCACAGATCTGTGCAAGCTCCTGGGAGATATACCATGGCAAAGCATTTAGTAATCATCTTCCCCAACCTCACTACTAACAGTACAGTGTGCTTTAGGACCAGAGGGCAGCACAGCAGGGAAGTGGTGCTAGAAACCAATGAGGTGTGGGGGAAGGAAGGGAGGGAGGACACACTGCTGCGACTGGTGCAAGCCTGGAGTCAAATGTAAGAAAGTGATAAGATCAGGGGTTCCAAAATACACTGGGGGAAGGATTGTATAATGAAGTTACCACACGGACATGGTCAAATCATATAAAGTCACTGAGATCATGCTAAAGAAACTGAAACAGTGAAATTAGTTCTTCAGGTTCTTAATGTGTTCTTAACTACCCATGTATCACCAAGGCTCATACATGAAAGGATGCTTTTATTTTATGACAATACATGATTTGTTAGCCAGCCTACTCCTCTGCTCCCTGGCAATTTAGGTTAATGGCATTTACATCTTTTCTTTGCTGGTGATGAATCCCAGCAAACCTAGAGAATTTACGTATCAAGAGCCAGTGGCCTGGTGTATTCAGGGAGTAACTGGAGAGCATTTGTCAGTGGTAAGAGTGCATGAGGCAATGGCACTACTGAGGCTTTACAACTGGATGCCTGTTCTTGCTGTCTTTTGGCATATCAGAATGGGACTTTCTCAGCTTTTTCATCAGTGCTAAAATGGAAAGATGGTCTCATTTGCTAATTGTCTGGGAAGAGATAAAGAACAACTTTGTTACAGTTTTGTTGGACAATTTGGTTTTCATGATCTACATATCCTCATTGCCAATCAGTTCACATTCCCAGCTGTCCTTCCCATTCCCCATGGATTTACCTCACTCCAATAATTCAGCATCTTTTAAAATCTAACTTGAATTAACCATTTTTTTTCCCTCAACTGATTCTTATAGTTTGCAATTTGGAAGCAGATATGACTTAGCACGTCACTGATATCCCTTAACATTCTTCAGCTTTCATTTGGACACTGGGGAACTCTTTAGTGGCTGAGTGTCAGGTTTTAATTACATGGCTTTATTGAAATATGATTCTATGAAAAACTGGTTTATTTCAGTGCTTTACCCCTCTGAGCCACATAAACAAAACTGGAAAACTGAACTGCTATTGGAAAAATGGGTATTGGGAAACAACTTGTGTACAATGGCAGTTCACAGACTTTTTGTATGATGTAAAGATCACATGGTGCCCAAACTTGCAGCATTGTACAAAACACCAAACCATTAGGATCATAGAATCATAAAATCATGGAATAGTTAGGGCTGGAAAGGACCTTAAGATCACCCAGTTCCAACCCCCCTGCCATAAGCAGGGACACCTCACACTAGACCATGCCACCCAAGGCTTCGTCCAACCTTGCCTTGAAACTGCCTTGAACACAACTTCCTTGGGCAACCCATTCCATTGTGCTGAAGGAGTTCTGATGACAGTTTCTCTGATAATTGGGATGTATAATTAGGTTATATTTCATCTAAAGAAAGCACCTAGCAAGATGAATCCAGACTCCAATCACATTAAGCAAGATTTTCAATTACGTTCAGGTATCTGGAGATGCAGCAAAGTGCTTAACTCATGTGCTTTAGTGGAGAAGTAGCCTGTTTTATAAATCTCACTGCAACTTCCTTAAGGCTGGTCCTTCCTTTTCTTTTCTCCCACTCGCAGCTCTCCCAGCCTGGGTTTCAGGCTGGCTGAGAGCCATACAGCTATGACAGCACAGTCCTGAAGATGAGCAAAGTGCAGACACCAGCAGAGAGTCAGGGCTTCTCTAAACCATTGTTTGGGGATACTTTCCTAGCAAGCACAGTGAGATCATGTCTGCTCATAAAGAAGTGTAGGCAGACCATTAGATATCAAGGTAACATCAATTACTCCTCCAAATCGATGGCACACAGAGCGAAGCAGAGATTAAAAGCAAATCTGGCCTTAACACTGTTTCTGTGTTGTGCTGTTCAGGGCTCAGCAAGTGTTCTCATCCAGCAAAACCATGGGGAATCTACTTAGCCTGGCTACGAGGCCCAAAACCATAAATTATTGTACTAGAAATAAGTAGCACTGAAAAACTTCAACATTATCTAATACTGTAGAGCTTTTTCTCCAGAGAAAATAGTTGCTAGAGGAATGAAACAGCTCATGGATATGTGATGGCAAATAGAACCTGGGCTACCAAGTACATACGGAAGATTTTAGTAAACCAACCTAGTGGGAGCTCCCTTTCATTTTCTTAGCCTGTTGTGCTGATTCCAGCTCCCAGCTATGGACTGTACTTCTCTGGAATCCCTGAAGGACACTTCTGAACATGGAAGCTAGATGGGAAACAGGGCATTGATCCTTATCGATCCCCCATCTACACCTTCATCCTGGCTAGATGAAGGCATATCCCTTGCTAGCAGTACCCCTGGATATTTTCCAGTGCTGGTCCTGTACTGGAGAGCACAGAGCAGCAAATGTAAGAGCATCTTCCCTAGTACAAAGCAAGGACAAACCAATTTTCAGTTTCCTTAGGTGAACAACACAGCACCTTGGTAATGAGTAGTTTGGGGATTTCTCATTCTGCCAGGTTTAATGAATACTACTGATGTTGAGGAACACTGCTGCCAATAGCTGAACACTACTGTAGTTGTTTATCAGTGAACATTTTTAATCTAGTTAAGGAACAGTGGATCTAAAAAGAGTTTATAAAGCAGTACTGGGTAAAATACAAGTTTGCTTAAAACCCAAAAGGAACACAGGGGAAAACTAGTATACATAGTATTAACTTGAAGAATTTGATCTTCAGACATCATTATCCTCTTTGCGAGGCATTCTTTAACATTTTAGTACTGTTAATGCCACAGTATTTGATCAGTTTGCATAGTAACAATCATATGTTAACACACCAAACAGTTCTATCCTCTAATGTTTCTTCCTAAGATTTTCTCCTAAGTCTATATTCACACAGGTACCTTCCTTAAATTAGGAAAATAACAACATAGTGGATTATCTCAAGTGAAACCAAGCTGGTCCCAGTTTATACATGGATTCAAACCTTTTCCCAGGTGTTTTGCATTTTTGTCTACACCAAGCATAAAAAGCAGCCCGAAGGCACCCTGAAAGTACAATTAGATGCTTACAAAAAGCATGAGATTTTTAAGTAACTGCTTATGCCCCTGGGTTATGGTGGGAGTTAAGACACAAGCCTGCAGATTCACCAGTCCTCCCCCCCAAAGAGCAAGCACTGTCTGTTCTTCTTTTGTCTCCAGAAAAATGCTTGTTATAAATCTGGGATTAAAGCCAGGTGTGGTCACAAACAAATTTGGGAAGGTGAAGTAACTGTTATTTGCTGAAAGTAATTGCTTCCTGTTGTGATTACCACAGCGATTAATGTAATTCTCTATAATACTATAGGGAGTAATAAAGTTACTGGAGAAGAACAGCAAACAAATCCCTTTGTCTGCCCTAGAAAACAGATTAGTACCAAACCTAGTTTGTTATACGGGCAGCGGGAGAGATGCATTGTCCTCAGCATTTCACTTTTTTGCTTTTAAATGCTTGGCTTAGTCAAAGTTATGAGACACAATTAGGTTGTTGTCACTTAGCAACCATAACTGGGTTTGGGAGCAAAGCACTTTGGAACAGACAGTACCTGACTACTAAACATTACCATTACAGTGTACCCAGGACCATGCACTTCTGCTTAAAAATGGGGAGACTGGGGCACAGGAAGACAATCAAAGTACTTTTTAAAAGTGTTCACGTTCCATTTTTCAACCTACAAAACTTGCTTTATCTTTCCCTGATTTCCCATTATCCCATCAATCACACAAATGAGTTTTTGAAGAGATGTTTGAGATACGAAGGACACAGGTAAGCACCTAAAGCTGTCTCAAGGCATTAGGTACTAAAACTATCAAATTAAACTGCAATGAAACAACTACATACTGCAGATGTCCCAGTGGACTTCTACTTCTGTGTGTTTACATGTATCACTGTCATGGTTTAAGTCCAGTCAGTAACTCAGAACCACGCGGTCGCTCTCTCACTCCCCTTCTTCCTCCCACCCCGGCTCCCGGAGGGATGGGGAGGAGAATCAAAAGAATGTAACTCCTGCAGCTTGAGATAAGAAGAGCCCAGTAACTAAGATATAACACAAACCACTGCTGCTACCATCAATGGTAATAATGATAAGGGAAATAACAAGGGAAGACAAAACAACTGCTCACCACCCATCGACCAATACCCTGACCGACTGAGCAGTGAACTAGCCCTTCCAGGTAAATGCCCCCAGTTTTATATCCTGGCCATGATGTGCTGTTCTATGGAATACCTCTTTGGCTAGTTTGGGTCGGGTGTCCTGTCCCTGCTTCCTCCCGGCCTCCCTGGCAGACCATGAGACTCAGAAAGTCCTTGGTCAGGGTAAACATTACTGAGCAGCAACTAAAACCATCAGTGTTATCAGCGCTGTTCCCAGGCTGAAAGTCAAAAACACAACACTGCACCAGCTACTAAGAAGGAGAAAAATGACTGCTACTGCTGAACCCAGGACACTAAGGTCACTGTGTTAGAGATGAAATTAATCTACGTTCTGGCAGTCCCTTCCTGCACCTTAGACATGAGCCCACCATTCTTTAGTGGTTTGTCAGCATTTTATACTTTAAATTTCAAATACTCCCACTTTGCAATGTTTCATTCTAGTGCTTTTTTAACGATGTCCTACTTTTCTGTCTTTTAGCTTGTCTAATTTTAGGGAGAAAGACAGAGAACTGATGCCAAGGAAACATATAAATCACTTTATATAATTTGTAACACTACTGAAAAATCTTCTTGGGATATATGTCACTGCAAATGAAATATGCCATTTGCAAGCTGCGTTTTATAATTTATTAAGCAAGTTGAAAATGTTCTTTAAAACAAGATTTGTCAGCTTGTCATCTAGTGGAGCAGAAGAAATAGTTTGTTTATGGATCACAGAAATTGGATTTTCACGGTGCTCCATCCATTTCAAAGGGCTTTATTTTCTCTGACGGCTGACACAAGATGGCACTTCAGAAGCATTGCATGTGTTCCAGATTACCATCTCTGGTTTTAATTCATTTGACTATCCATCCTGCATTTTCTGATGTTAGCTGAACACCATATATTCCAACATCTCAATTGGAAAGAACAGTTACATACACAGAAGTTAGATGTTTAGAACTGATGTGATGTCCATTTGAAAAGCTTTAAATGGAGCATTTGTAACATAACCTGCTTTGGACCATCACTTGCTACAGAACAACCCCACTGGTGGAACCTGGTGGCTGGTGTGTGTGTGCCAGTCCCAGATCCAAATCCCAGTGAAGTGATGACACGATTCCCCTGAGGTTCACTGAGATTTGAAAGAGAACCCAAAGGAACATGTCTAGCAACCTCTGCTTTATAAGGCTTTCTTATATGAACCAAAACATTGCAAAAGTGCCTAGAGCAGGGACTATTGTAAGGCCTGTATCAGTTTTTTTTTGGGATAAAACACTAGGAAAACCTCCAGTGCATGACAGCTTGAATATACTACATTCAGTTTCTAATGTAAATAAGGCCCAGACAAGGAATGTGTATATAAAAATCTGTTTCACAGCTTGCAGTACTGCAGGATCTGCTTGCACACTTACTGGCTGGAAACGTTATCAGGCCAACATCTTGAGTGTTGATTTCATGCACCAAGAGAAAAAGAGAATACAATTATAGCACCCTGCTATTTTCATTTAGGCTAGAGTGTTCATTTTGAAGAGAAGAAAGCAATGGCCCCAACTGCCTAACAGAGGTGAGAGCACCATCAACAAGCTCAATAAAACTCTTTGCAGACTGGTAGGCTGGAGAATTGCCACAGCTGATGTGAAAGCCTTTCTCTCAGAATGCTATGGAAAAGAAAATTACATAGTGACATTCCCTTGCAGGTGGCGTATGTTTAATCATACTCACGTGCTAGGGTGACTGAGACAAAAAAAAAAAGCCCCAAATGAGTATTTTTCTATCAACACTGAGTGGCAAATATGGTTCATTGCATTTTCCAGAATGCTCAAAGGCTTTTTGAGATTTCCTCTGAAAATAATACTGAGAAATTACAGTGAATGTGCTTCTTAGTTTCTTGATTATTATAACCTCTCTTGTTCTTTTAAAGATAGAAAGTCCTGTGCCTTCACCAATTGGCTACTTCTGCTTGTGATATGCATGCTCAGCTCTTGGCTGCTTCATGCGCGCACAGGGGTGAGGAACTCAGAACGGCAGGCAGTTGAATCCAGTGGAAGTTGTAGCCACTAAGGTTCTGCAGAGGAAGGCTCTGATGACAGCAGTGAGTTGGAGCGTGGAATGGTGACAGAAATGGGATAATGCCAGCATGGAGACTCTGAAAAACCAAGAAACTGCATTGCAGTGGCTCCTGGATTGGTCTGTCATCTCTCCATTTGCTCTCTGGGTGAGAGGAGAAAGCTCAGGGGTGCAGGAGGCGAATCCAGTGGAACCCAGGAAGGCACAGCCCTCCCACCATGTGCCTGCCCAGTTGTACCCTGCATCTGGGGTAGACTTATTCTCAAGCACTGAAGCATAGGAACTTTTCCCTGAAATGTAGCAATGTCATGTGTGGAATGTACAAAACCTCTGGCCTCGATTTGTCTGCCTTTTCCTGCAGAAAATGCTGAGTAAAAACATGGATGGCAAAAAAAGCCCCAAACAAACGAACAAAGAAATCTCACAGGGAATTTGAAATGGTTGCCAGAGTGCAAAGGTGACAGAGTTACTATTGGTCAAGGGTTATGCATCCTTTTAAAGCAAATGCCTTTGTCTACAGTAAAATGAAATAAAAAGAATTGACCTAAACTATAAATAGCAACATGAGACAGGATGTATTCTGTGAAAGCTTTGTCATTCAAAGATACTCAAGAGGTGCTGCCCAGCATTCTACATCATGGAAACACGTCCTTCTTAAAAGCTGCTAAGGTGGCATTTTAGTCAGACTGCAAATTATCAGTCTAACAAAACAGTAAACAATTACCGCTTTGCAAGACGTCTAAGGACAGGAAAGCAGTAACTGCTGTTGCTGGGTTTGTACATTTGTTTTTGCCTGTGGATGGAAAGAAACCCAGATTCCTCCAATTCCTCCTTACAGTAACTCCACCTCTGTTGCAGGTATCATAATGAGTGTCAAGTTGAAGCCATGAACTGGAATAATTGGAGCTCCTCTTTCAAAGGGATAGGTAAACAGCATCTCTGGCTTTTGTCAGACCAATCTAGAAACACTTTTGGTTGGAGCATGTGAGGCTGCAAATGATGAAGTTGCCACTGACTGTGACCTTTCTTCAAGGCTGTTCATTCCTTTTGTGTGAAAAAGGAGCTTTGTAGAAAATATGGAAAACTCTTAGCCATGTTTTTAACCCTGGGAAGGAAAAGAAGTTTTCACAAACATTGCTTGCAGAACTGACATATGTCATCTTCGTTTTGACCTGAACACAAAACTTGTTTGGGGAAAATCAGAAGTTACTTTCGTCCAGTGTTCACAGCAATTAGGCTCCTCAGCAGTGTCTCGCCTCACCCCTCTCTTCTGGCCTGTTTCTCCGAGCCTAGAACTTCACAGAGCTCAAAACCAGCTATTCAACTGTGTAAAACTGAGTATTAAAAGAGGGCATCGTAGTTCTTCATCTGAGATCATAGGTAGGAGAAAGACTGCAAGCGCAAGGGCCCTGCTTCCAGCTGCTCTAAACATTTGCACTCAGTGCCTCCAAAAAAGGCATTTCTCTGGAAATAACTGATTCTCCAGCTGACCTTTCATAAGGAGAGTGGGCACAAAGCCACCAAAGACAAAGAGGTGACATGGCTGCTGTGTGACCTGCACTTCCAAAGTGTGGGCACAACCAGACCTAGAGACCAATTATGGGCATGGACTCAGTCCTTTGCATTGCATCCGTCAACAGCAGTCTGTGCTACGATTTAGTTAGATGAGCGCAGCACCCAAATCTTTCTTTCTAACCTCTCAGAGCTTCCCCCATCATTGATCTACTTCTAAAGCTACTCACTAGTCCAAATATACCTGTTCAACAATTATGACTTCATTTCATGCTGACAGTCCTGCACTAGCACATTCACAAGTTGCATCAGCTTCCTGCAGCATGGAGGTTGGGAGATGCCACGATGCCAAACTTTCCCCAGGCCCTGGTGCTCACTCAGCCTCTCCCATCCCACATGAGAAGCAATTTTTATTTTCACAGTTTTACAGTTAGGTAGAAGGGGGAATCAGTGGGGGCAGGAAAGAACAGAACAGGTGAGAAAGAAGTGGAAGCCAGTATTGCTGCTGAACTCTTCTTACCATGTATTTTAACATGGCTTTTGCTCTGGGAGCAATGCTGATTCTGAAGCAGTAGAGCGGATATGTTCTCTACCTTTCCCCTTTTTATCCATAGTCAGAGCACTGCTGTAAATAAAAAGAGGTGACATGCCAGCTGAAGGCAGATGCCTCTACTCCTTTAACAATACTATCTATCTTTTAAAAGCAAGCAAGTATAAAAAGAAGGGACTTACTCCAGTGAGGGCCCTTAAAAGCTGGTTTGGCTGAGGCTTGACAATACAGAAAAAAAGCAACAGAAAAGATACTGATGTGATAAGCTACGGCCAGATCTCCTTAATGCTAAGTTATGTCTTAGCAGTAACAGCATCAAGGAAGGAAGGAGCCTACAGGGATTTTAAGAGAATTCAACTTGACAACCCTTCCGAGAACATTAACACTTCCCATTCCCATCTGTTTATCTCATCCTCACCTCTTGATGCCCTTCTCCATTTGCCAAATACCTCCATAAAATCCAAAAATATCACACACGCACCCTGATTTCGCAGCACTTGCAGGAAAACTGATACGCTAACAAGAAAACACAAGAAGTTGTTCTTTTTTTCTCAACAGTACAATTATTCTATTTCTGCACACCTTCATTTATAGGTTGCAAGTTCTTCAGTGCAAGAGACTGGCTCATTAAGGACCTTGTTTTGTGCTCTTTACTTTGACAGCAGTTAATAAATAATGGCATGCCTGAGTTATAGCTGCAATGGGAATCAACACTTAATTTCTAAACTCCAGTGCAATCACACAGATAATGCCATGCTGTCATTTCACACTGAACATGCTAATTGTATTTTATGCAGCTTTCAGTATATCTTTGCTAAATATAAATGTACCTGCTATTTCAAGAGCAGCATTGGGAAACTGTGCTTCATAAAAAAGAAAATAAGGAAATGCCATGACAGATACACTCATCATGTTAGCCTGGAACAGGCCCCTTCAAGTCCTGTATCTCAGAACAAGTGTTACACAGGACTGTCAGACTGTTCTCTCTCTACTCGTTTTTCACTCTTTGTAGCCATCAGTTACCCATTTGTAATGATGTGAATCGTGAAACTCACTGACAATTGTACATTCTTTTTTTGCTTGTTTTGCTTTATTCAACTTATTCTAGTGATCACTATGTGTTGTATCTTACAGCACCAGACTGGATGGTATCCATACCATCCAGCACCTAACTCGACCAGCTTGACCTCCCTTGACTCGATAAGCAGTAAATGGAAAGTGGCAGGAACCTTCCCTGAGGCCAGTTCAGAGCAAGAACCAAACTGCAGAGGCTCGCAGTCATCTCTCCTCAGGCTCTAGCGGGCCCTCAACATAACATAACCTTCCTGATAGTCTCTTAAGTCAAATGCAGCTCAGCCCTTTGCTTCAAAAATTTCCTATGCAGCACTGACCTGGGGGCAACTAGTTGTAGGGGCATTTCAGATTTTTTTAATTAAAAGTTAAACTATGAAGCAGTTTGGACCTGCTCAGTATGAAAACAGGGTTAGGGCAAAACTACTGCCCTACTACAGCCTTCAATGGCTGATTGGAACCCATTGTGTTCCTCTCACCAGACACAGACAGCATCCCTTCACATTTTAGGAGAAAAATATTAGAAGGCACCTACTTATCTTTACAATAGCTCACTCCTATTAAATCTGACATCAGACACACACCACAAAGCCATACAGCAACCTGTGTGAAACACTAAGGAGATGAAAAACCAAACACAAACAGCATTACAGTTCACAAGAGCTTATACAGAGCAGACATACAGAGGAGTGAAGGAAAAAAAAAAAACCCAAAAAACAAACCACCAAAACCCAAAAAACCAACCCCAAAACAAAGACCTTTCTTTCTATTGAAATTACTAGGTTTAGGATTGCTCAAAGAATCACTGTCAAAAGTATTAGCAAGAATAGCTGTAATATGAATTTATAAAAGGGTGACTAAAAGTTTGATGGCAAGATTCACTCCATTACTTACTATATGAATGTAAGGTACAAGGGAAAATAGCTAGAATTGAGCTAAAACAATTCAGGCTGAAGATGCAGAAGAGAAACCCTCCCACTGAGTTACAAGGTTGAGAGTGGACCCCGTTGCTTTCCAGACTTCTGATGGACCTTGTATGTGGCTAGGTCCAACCTCAGCCTCAGACTTGGACAGTGGTTAAAAGTTTCCCTCCCCGTTCACTTCAAATTTCACAGTCGGTGAGGGTTGAGCGTCAAGGAATGGGGAGTCTTCAGCGCACACTGCACCACCAGCTCTCAGCATCTGTCCTCTGATCTCAGAGTTCATGAGATCTGAGAGACTCAAGAGCTCAGAAATGAGCTCTGTCCACTTTGAGGGACATGACTGGTCACAGGCCAGCGTGGTCCAGGATAGCTCAAAGGGCCTCACTTATGATCACTGTATACAAGGCTGCAAGATGGTTGGCTTTAGTCTTCAGTCAAATTCAGTCCTCAACACAATCTGAGTTTGTAGTTACTGGAATTTTCAAAATTCCAGTAATAATGGTATCGTTCTGCTAGGGCTACGGCCAAAGTGAGGAAAGTTCCAAAGCTGTCAGGGAATGATTGATTATTCCTGCTCTCACTTCCCACCTTGACCAGGCAATGGGAGTTCATGATATGACCACTGTTGCTCCCACCTTAGCCATGCAAGAGTTCCTGGTACAGTCAAGGAACGCTTCACCACCCAACTCATTATATACAAGAAACTGCCCAACAGAACTCTTGAGATGGCAGAGCAGTCCAGAGGAGGGGGGTGGAAATGCACCACGAGCTAACAGCAGATGCACAAATGACAAAACAGGGGGGTTGGGTGGGAACATCTCTATGTTGGGTTTCTGGATCCCAAACCAAGAAAAGAAGCTTGTGCCTTACAGCACAAGTGATATGCTGAAGGAAAAAAGGCACAGTGGAAACCAAAACCACTCACCACCTCTTGGAGCTGCAGAGGGTACCACAAGTATCGTTTTATTCAACATGATCATTTTATTCAACTGTTCATTCACTATTGTAAGATTATTTCAGCAGTAGGCATGGTGGGAGTACACTCATTCTGTGCAGAGTCACAGGAATGTGAATTCAACAGTCAAAGCAGCCATTTAAAATGGTACTATCCTCATTTTGTACACCTTCAGAAAAGACTGCATGACTTCAGGTATAGTCTGCCTAGCCACAAGTATTCATTTATGTCCTAAAATAGTCTTAGCGCTAAAAATCAAAGTGAAACACACTGTTCGTACCTATTGCTTTTTTTTTGTTGTGATTAAGTACAAAAATCTCTCATCAACTCTTGTTAACTGTGGCATGCATCAAGCAACTGGCTGCTTTTTTTTAAAAAAAAGTAAAAATCTGTGATAATTTTGAAATACTAAAAATCTTGACATTTGTTTGGAAGACTTTGTAAATCCCATAGTTCCAGGGAGTCCTTCAGCAAACTTGTTTATGAGAAAGAGAAATGTCAAAGTGTATTTTAAACATAAAGTATCAAGCACATCAGTGTAAGCTGCTAAATCTTGCATCAAAATGTTGGTAGATCCAAGGAAGACCTGAGTATTCAAAACATTGAATTATACATGCGATCAGCTGAAGAGCAGATTAAATCTTTTGAAGAACTCTCCCTCTGGTGGTTAAAGAGGGAATTCAATTTTTTTTCTAGAAATCTGTTGACTCTCCCAGCCATGCAATACTTGACTGTTCAAGTCTTACTAAAATATTCTCTATAGAAGGCAGACAAGGTGGAAAAAGCCTCGTACTACTGTGAGCTCCACATGCTGCCTACCTGTAATCTGGAATACAAAAAACCCAACCAAACCCAAAAGCTAAAGCCAAAACCTCAGGTACCAGTCTCTTCTCACTACTCACAACTGGTGTGAATTCCAGCAGACTGCCAAACACCAATATTTTGGATTTCAAAAAGCAGCCATATCACAGCCATAATCAGTTACAAACATACAGCTGAAATTACCCTGGAATTTTGTCTTGCTGTGCTAGTACTTTAGAAAGTGAATTTGGTTAGCTGAGTTTTAAAGTGCAAATTATTTAATCCAAACCATCATTAAAAATTGATTTTTTGATCAATACTGCTGAAGAGACAAGTGCAGATTTTAGCTGAAGAGATACCATATTCCAACTAGTGAGAGCTTAACACCTTCAGAAACCTGGTGAGTTTTGCAGGGCATAAGAGTGCACACTCAGGAGAAGACAGTCTTCCCTTTGCATTTTGTAATACATAAGCCACATAAATCCCTAATACTACTAGGTAAGCAAGGGCTCAGGGTCCTGATTTGTAGCACTGTTAGTGGGATACACAGCTTTAAGTTCTAAGTCAAAAGTTCGAAAACAGTCCAGTATTGATGAAACTGCAAATTTTTCAATGATTTGCTCATGCCAGCCCAACTGTGGCAAATCACCTCCACATGTGCAAGGCCAACGTATTGCAATCAACCTCTTAACATAACTGCATGTCTAGTAGACACAAATCCGAGTGAGGAAGCTGTTTCTGTATACCACTGTTGCCTGCCACAGCACTGAAGAATTCAATTTTTCAGATATACAGGTAAAAAAAAACCTCAAACCAAAACTAGAAACACCCAAAGCTTCAAAGAATTCCAACAGCTCTCATGATTTGTTTCTGAAGGGTTATACAACTTCCTCAATACAATCTCTGAAACCCCAAGTGACTGAAAACAGGTGCTACTTTAAATACTAAAAGGGACACTCTGGGTCCCACATCAAGCACCAAAACTACTTTAGTATGAAATAAGACAATTCAGAGTGATGCCCGTAATCAGCTCAGTTAGAACATGTATGCAGAATAGCCATGAAACATGCTGTTTCTACCGACTACTCTTTCTTTATCCCAAAAATTGTTTAGGAAGAGAAGTATTAACACAGTTTCACTGCTGACAGAATTTTGCAAACTCACAACCAGAATTTTCCTTCTCAGGTCTGCCCCAGAAAGCCTACGGTAATGTCTGTACAGAATGGTTCACTGGATTTTGAGACCAAATATGTTCATCTTGTTGCCAAAAATCGAGCCCCATGGTATTAAGTCATATGACCCTGGAATGGAATACAAGACCTTTTAAACCAAACACACAGTACATATGCCAGACAGTCTGCTTTCTATCAGACTATAAATCAATGAAGACTCACAGTTCCCTGTTACTCAGATTACACTTGGCAGAATTTAGGATCCAAGTACAACACAAACGACAGCAGTTTCCAGCAATCCAGGTTTGCTGTCCTTCAAAAACAAACAGACCAAAAAACCTTCCATTCATTGAATCAAGAAGTCCTTTTCATAACTGTTGCATTTTTAAAGAGATATAAATCAGACTTGACCTTACTAATCTGGGCTCTACTTGTAACAGTTTAAAACTGTCACTGTTGTAAGACGACAGACTTGGCACATGGAGATATACTGGCTATGATCAATCCTTAATGTAAAAGTAATGGGTACAGAAAATAAATAAGCTTAACAATACTGAATACAGTCTTTCTAAAGTGTTTTTTTTTTTAATTTAAAAAAATTGTCAAGCATATGAGTATTTACAAAGTATTGAGCCTTTCAATTCTGTTATCAAAACCTGCTGAACACAGTACACAAAACTTAAAGTAGGTTATTATTATAAATCCAAAATATAATAAAAATTATGTGATTGCCTTAATAAAAATTACACCATCTCCAAAACAGGAAAGATAAAATATAAACCAGCACAGCCTGAACTGAATATGCAGACTTCTAATAGATTCATCAGAGACAGCCTTTCAGTAATAATCTAACAATCTAGTAACTGATGCTAGGTCAAATCCACTGCTCACCTGTTGAATGTAAACTGTACATACAAGATTTACAAGTATTTTCAAAAGCTCATTCTTAGTCTTTGGAAAGATGTTATAATTAGCTCAATGCAACTGGTGCAATCTCTCTGTCTAGGAACGCTTCTGTATTAGGACTTTAACTGCCTGCCCAAAAGAAATATAACTCTCCTGCAACAATAATAGAAATTTTTAATAAGGCAGAATCCAAATTCAAAAGGCCATTTTCTACCAGGCCACACTGAGTGTTCTTTCGTATCACAGACAAAGTAAAAATCCAGAGGACTCAAACCAGAATAGGGAGCAGAATATTGTAAACTCTTCAGAAATCCATGCATTTGCTTGCAGAGAACCTTTACTCAGTGCTCTCAGAGAAAGAAAAAATATACCTCATCTAGCGTCTGGTATCAATAGCTAAGACAACTGGCATGCTCAGAGTAAAGATAGCTTCATTATGCAAAAGAAAATGAAGCAGGAGTCTGCACGTGTACACAGCATACCAGATTTCAGATCAGATAATGTTTCACCTTGATCAGTACCAGAAAGAAGCCTTCATCTCGTTCAACAAAGCTCCATTTCACTGTGTTACTGGCAAAGCAACATTAACAGGCACTTGGCTAGGCTGCTGTGCGGGTGACCCATTACTGAGAGGTTGCTGTGGAACAGCAGCTGATTCCATTTTGCTGATGTGTGTTATGAAGCGTAACCGAAGTTTCAAAGCTGGTCTTAGATTACAAATTATTTTCTCAACCTGTTAACAACAACAAAAAAAAAAGGACAGACATGCATTGAGTAAAACAGGAGTATGTTGACATAACGTCACTACACAAACACCACATTAGAGCAATGAAAAAATGAAAAACGTACAGTAAATAGTGGTATTTATGTTGATATTTTATTTATCACATCAACTTTTTTTGTTAACTAACCTTAAAAACCTTTCCCTAATGTAACAGTTGGAACCAAAGCTTTGCAAAACAATTCACACAACTGACACTTATAAAAGTGCATAGTCTTATAAGCTAAACTTAAATCATGTGAATGAGTTTTCACTGAACATGGATGCATTCTTGCTTTCATCACATGTTAAGTTATATGAATGAATCAGAAATTAGGTAAAAACTTGGAAGATACATAGACTGGTATGAGGAAAAGGTAGGAAACATCCAGTAGCTTTACTTCTGGTGACTGCTTTAATAATATTTCTTAAAGGACCGACAAATTGTAGCTTAAATCTCAGGCTACAGAAATCAACCTTGAAATTTGAGATACTCAGTCCAATGCATCTAAAGGTTTCTTTTAAATGTGCAGAAGTGCAGCAACTTCTTAATTTGTATATAGAGACCAGCCAATTGTTAAGCATTTTGTTGTAGTGCTATCTATGAACATAATTCATAAAAAGATTAAATTTCTATATGGGAAGAAAGATAATGAAAGTATCGATAGCTACTGCTCACTTACTTGGTCTTTCACACTGTCACCTGTAAACATATACTTCATGTGATACAAGAAGTCACATATAGGATCCATGTAGTTCAGGTGGGAGCTGTACCGATCTGCATTCAGGAGCATTTCATAAAATGCCACTCCAATCTGTTTCCACAGACACAAAAAGCACCCCAAATTAATACAGGTTTTAAAATGCTTGAGTAGAAATACACCTAAACAGTATAATAAAAAAATATCTGTGATTCCTAACCATTTACTTTCTTACAAAGACAAATGGGCAAGTCTAACTCAACCCACTGTGCTTAACTAAATGATCTCATTTTCCCAATTTAACTTCCAGCGAGTGCAGTAATGGTATTGTGGTACATGGTGCATAATTAGTGCTTAAACATCACTGACTGCAATATGCTTTGAGTATGTGCCAGAAAATTTGCAAAAGTATTGCTCAAATAGCCAGTTTAGCACAAGATTTGAGTCTTCTAGAGAAAAGACATTACAGTTTACAGCATTCAGCTTGTACCTAGTCTCTGGCGAGGTCTTCAGCATACAGTTAATTTTAATGGTTCAAACAGTCTCCACAAAGAGTTTAAATATGGCAGTCTGAAACTTGTGACTTAAATGACCACGTACAAAGTTCATGATAGTTGCTGTCTACTCTCTGAACAGCAACCCCTCACAATTTCCTCACACTGAAATCAACTCCTCACAAAGAAAAAGGAGATGGGAATATTAAGAAGTATGGAAAGACATCAGCATACAAGTTTTCCTTGTATTTTTGCTCAACCCAGAGAACGCAGGCATAGAAAAGATTTCCTTCCTTACAGAGGAAAGAAGAAACCAGTCAAAGCAATACTTGCTAGCAATTTGTAGTATTATACAGTATCTATAAAATGCTACTGATCCATGTATGAACAGTACTTTTGTTGCTCTCCAGTACTTTTATTTAAGCACTGCTTTATGAAACAACTTTTTAGAATTATGTTTATTGTAGCTTCAAGACAAAAAAAAAAAGGCAAAACAGAAAAAAAAAGAAAAAAGACATTTGTAAAGAACTGTACATGTATTTTTTGTTTCATACTTTCAAAGTATACTCGAAAAGAACCAGAAAAAGCTGAGTCAGGAGTAAAACTGAAGGAAGTATGTAAATTAGTACACAGAACCACTGGCATGTGATTATTTATCTACCTGATACAGTTTCTTACAGTATCCTGTGCTCATGATATATCCAAATCCATAGGAACAAAAGTTGCAGATCTTCTCCCACTGTGTATACATCCCTGTACTTTTTGACTTCTTCACAAATCAATGTTTGCAAACTAACTATTTTAGAATGAACTGGGGGTGATGGGCAGAGAGTTGCAGCACAGAAACTAATGGGAGTCAAGATGCACACTTGACGTACAGGCTTTGTGTATATTTAATGACAGCACAGGTATTTAAAGACAGGATTCCCAAGTTAAGTTCTTCTTTCTAGAAGGATCTTTGCTTCCTCCTGTTTTTCAGCTTATCTACCTACTGGTTGGCTCCAGTTCTTTTCTCCTCCCCTAGCCTTATCCACACTGATAGGAATGCTCCTCCGACCTCACAATTCAGCTTTTGTGTACTTCCCTTCCCTGCCTATAAGCTTTTAAAACAGGCAGTAAGTCTGATGCATATTTTGCATGCAGTTTAGGGGCCAAAGAAAGCATGTACTGCTTCCTATTTTGGGGATGTATTTCTTTTTCAGGTTTAGAAAAAGTGCTAGGTGTTTTATCCTGAACCAAGGTGACAAGATTTCAGTTAACTGGGTAGCTGAGTACCACCCTCAGCAACTCAGATCCTTGGAAGTACTGCTTACTCTGTAGAGAATCTAATTCTGAATGTTTATGAAAAATCTCCTGTCAGATACTTCTTTGTAATATAACTGCAAAGCTAAAGTAACATATACTTCATAAAGGAGACAAGAGCTACACTTTACCTCTATCATGCATCGTGTCCTCTCCTGCTGGAACCGTTGTAGAAAAGGACCAACAAGATGGTAAACGTAGAGTAACTGGAACTCTGTTTTCACTATGGGTATCAATACATCTGTGAGGAACCTGCAGTATTTCAAGACACTTAGTTCTTCAAGTGGATTTTTGTTTTCTTCTTTCCCCTATCCCAGATTCTAGCCAAAAAGGATGAGGCCCACAGATTTAGGCCTTTATGTTTCTATAGAAAACACAGAGCAGCTCTGAAAATACCAGATATACAAATACTAGTTATTTCAGTGAAGCTATAGAACATTTCCAGGCATCATTACTGGACTACAACAGCCAACAACTCTAAACTCAGCAGAATGCTACACACAGTCAGAAAGCTGTCCTCTGATGTTTTAATGCTAGCCTTAAATCAAAGATCAGGATTGAGGGACATACTTCATACCACCTTAACTTTGTTCAGTATTTTAAGACTTTCTAAGTGAAGTGCATTAGTTCTCTCATTAATGTGGCTCTGGGGAAATCTAATCCACTTTTTATTGAAGTAGTTATTTTTTACTTGCTTTAATGATTAAGTGGACCACTATCACATCCTTCAGTCAGCAAAGCATCTCAACTTGTGGTAGAGGGTATTTGTTAGAATTAAGGACAGATTTAGTGATTACAGTTGATACTTTAGGAATATGCTGCAGTCAAAGATTTAATAAAAGTTATATTAATCAAAGCATGAAAGCTAATAAAAATAAAAAAGGCTCATTAAAGATACTCTAAATGAAAGCCCTGAAGTGTATGGGTAACAAAGAGTGCTGGAAAAAACCCTGTGATCTATCTGGTGAGTTTTGAAGCTCCCCTGTACATATTTGCTGATGTAAGTGCTGGAGGCACAGCTCTGTTACCTACAATATGCGTGGAATTTAAAAGACAAATTAAATCATCAAATATCATTACACTTACTTAGGAATGAGAGAAAGCTGTCCAATACTAGAATGATGCCAGACAGCATGTGCCAAAGCCAAAGTATAGCTACAACTCATCTCAGAATATGACTGGTGACATGCTGTGAAGTCAAACAGCTGGAATGGGTAACCAACCCACTCTGTCTCTGACGTCAAGCTGGGACTGTTGATAACGCTCACAATGCGATCATGGAGAACAATCCAGTATGGCTCCTGGAAAAAACAAAAGGTCAAACTGCTTATGAGAAGAACACTACCCAAGACAACGCCTTCTCAACATTTTCTGCTATTAGTGTATTTCTAAAATGTTTCTGACCACATGGTAGTTTATAACCCTGACAAACACGGAAATTAAGAAGCACAATACTGCATCCATGTTAAGGGATGCAGTATAGTCAAGGTTATAACATTATCAAGACACATTTCATTCATTTAATTAATTAGTTAGCTAATATAAAGGTCTAAAAGAGAAGCAGCACTGAGGCAAAAAGCCCTAATGGAAGGAAGGAGAATTTTCTGAGGCTTCTAACTGTCAGGACAAAACAGACTGAAAATCCAAAGATGGAAACAAAGAAAAAAAAAAAAGGGTACAAAGAATATAGATGAAGATGCAAGGAGAGGGACACAGGAAGAATAATAAGAAACATAAAAATAATAAGGACTAAATCCATGATGGCTTTCTTCCAAGAAGATGAACATATACTGTTGGGGAAGAAAAGTCCCAAGGAAAGGGTAACTGTTGCAGATACAAGCAACAGATAAGCAAGACCAAAATTATTCATGGAATCCTGGTCAGGTACAAGAGACATTGTATTCAGAAGATCAAAGTTTCTACTGATACATGAACCCTGATACTGCACACATTTGCTCATGCAGTTTTAGGCATGTCTCATCTACATAATTTAAGGACATGCAAGTACAAGGATTAACACAAAATTAGCATCAGAAGCCTTACAAATTTTATTTCATAGCTACAGTTCTCAATTCTATATACACAGTATTTAAACATGTTTTCAAATAGGAGTGATCTACCACTTTTCAACCTACCCTCAAAACTTACTGGAAATTCAGGAAACCCTGACAATTTTTCCATGCTGGAGGAGTAGATGTTTCTCAAACACACAAGCAGACTTCTGAATAGCATTCTGCAGAGTCTACATGCTGGCTCTAAGTTCTTAGAACATACTCTAGAAAGATGATAAACCTTACAGGAAGCAGAGAGGTTTTTGATTTTAAAATGCAACATATTGACTCACTGGTAAGGCTGTGATGATTAATCCAATCGCATTCATCCAAGCTGTGATATTCTCTCTTGGCACCAGGGGCTGACTGGAGAAACAAAGAAAACTAAAGCTCTGAATTTCACAATTGCAATTTGTGCTTCTAGTGCACCTAAAAACAAAGTGTACTCATGCAAAGAACATTTTTCAAGTTGAGAGAGCTATAAAAACACATACAAGTATTTAGGAGGGCAAACAAACAGACTAAATGCTACTGTGATGTTGCTTGCAAAACTTTGTTCCGGCATGATTTTGTGTTATCAGCATGTTTTCCTCAACGGCTCTTATCATACTGTTCTTTACACTGAACAGGCATTAGCGTTTAAGGTGAGCTTATAGAATCACAGAATAGTTAGGGTTGGAAAGGACCTTAAGATCATCTAGTTCCAACCCCCCTGCCACAGGCAGGGACACCTCACACTAAACCA
>JBCJKH010054150.1:0-15715 GCA_039877255.1 Loriculus beryllinus
CCCCTGCGCTGTACAACCCCCTGAGGTGCTTAAGCAAACAAAGCTCCCGATGGGGGGGGGGCGGAGGGGGGTAGGGAGTGTAGAAAGGTAGATTATGCATCTCTTGTTAGTTTTCATCAAATAGGAGTAACTACAAGAGCAAAAGCTGTAGCAAAGAATGTGGTGTTCCTGCATGTGTGTTTAGATGCTGCAGCTTGAGTATGAAAGGCACGATCCTGAGGCTGAAGCAATCTCACTACTCAGAGAGCAAGCCTGTAATACCATGAGGCTGAGAAATCTTGACACTTAAATTAGGTTCTTTTCTTTTGGTTTCGGACCTCCAGCATGTGTAACACTTTCCTTTATAGCAGAGGAGGTCAGAAGCTAACTTTGAAACTACAAGTGTTCCATCATGATCTGCCTTCAGACTCTGAGCTTTAAAAATGAGCTAAAAATGAAAGAAAAGGTAAAAAGAAGGATGTGAGAGATGGTGATGGTGACAGTTCCATCTTGTTTGTCAAGCTTTTATGTACAATTATGTGAGGAGACAGCTGTCATCTGAAAGTGGTCATACAGCACAGCCACAATATGTGGCGTGACTGCTTGTGCAATACGTGGTGATGCCACGTGGCTCTCCAGGTTCCTCAGGCTTGCCTGTGGGGGCCCCCGTCCTCATAACTTCATGCCTGTTTCTGTGTAACTGATACCCTCTGCCTTTTGCAAGAGGAAAAGTTAATGCCATTCCCTAACTAAAGCAGTGCCATTTTTCCCCCTAATGAGCCCCTGCCAAATGCTGTATCTGAAAAGAATCTTTATTGTGTGCAAATTTGCCTCTGCAGCTTACAAGCTGATTGATCCCCTGTGGGTCAAGGGGAGAGTGCCAGGAAAGGGAAGAATTCACTTTTGCCTTTTCAAAACTAATCCTGAAACGCAAGTAATTGAATGCTGGGAAGTGTTTCTTTATGTTTCTGAGAATTATGAATATAATCCGATACAGCTGTTGTGTTAGTGTGTCCCTTCTCCTCCAACACCACATCACACCCCTAGATTTTGAAGACCTGTACAGGAAACCTCCACACCTGACTGTACAGGATATTTCTGCTTGCAACGAAACTCAGCAAGACCCAATACTGTGCATTAGCATTATTGCCTCTTGTGCTACAGAGGGTCCTGTTAAAACTTTGTGTAGGGTATTTTGGCTTCCCCTGACCAGCAGCAAAGTAGGAGATGCTTAGAAAGGGAGTTTCACCCTTGTTTTGTTGGGGGCACTGTAGCTTCTCGGTCTTCAGCACTGGAATCGAGTGTTCTCTCTGCTGTAGACTTTGTCCTGAGTGAGATTGATTTGCAAAAGGCAATTACAGTGAGGGAAGTGAAGGGAAAAATAATCTGGTGCAAACACAAATAATCTGTGTGTGCTATTGCACCAGGATGTATCTGCCGCAGTTCTGTAGGAATCTCTCCTTCGTTTCCTAAAAGAGAGGAAAGGGAGGGAAATATCCACAGTTTTCCTTTCGTTTGGGCATGTTTTTTAAATTAAAAAGAGAGATTTGGAACGTCCATCTGCTTTTGTAACCTGCAGAATAACAATTCAAGCTGCTCACAAAGCTCACAGGCTCCTCTACCTCTCCAGCGCTGTTTTTCCAGCGATGGAGAAATCTATAGCTCTGGCCCTGTGGCATGTTTTAGAGGCAGTAGGGATGTTAATGCCACAGTCTTGGCCACTTTCCAACCGGAGTAATTACATTCTGCCGACCTGAAATCCTTCCTGCTTTTACACAAGGTCACTTTAGGCATTGACAGAGCCGGGGCTACAACTCGGCGCCCTGCTTTGCCCTCCCCTCCATCCCCTTGGTATATCCTCCAGTCCTCAAAGGAACAGAGGGCTCCTTGCTCACTCGAAAGTACCCAGTGCCCCGTAAAAATCGAGCTAAGGAAAGGGGTCTGAGCAAATCCCCTGAACTGCTGTCATTAGGTTTTGAAGTGCTGACCCGATATCCCGCTTCCTTTGGTAAGTCAGGGGCTGGTATTTTTAACAGACAGTGGCTCTTTTCTTGTTCTCCCTTCGACCCCTTTTGGAGCCAGTGTGGCAAGCTAATTCACAGAGGAAATTGCATTTATTACTCTCCCGAGCAAATGCGCCCTCACTGCAGTGTTGTTCCGTGTCGGGCAGGGCAGATGCAAGTCAGCCAGCCCATTTTCCTAATTTCATTTGGAAGGATCAAGAGACACCATGCTGGTCTTGCAGGCTGGGGGCTCGGGCTAGAAAGAAAAGGCGCAGCAGGCTCCCACATTGATGGAATCTATGGCATCGCCCCAAATGTTGGTTGTCCAGAAACCAGAAAAACCTCAAGGACAAAATGTATCCTTCCAAACACAGCACAGACTGCCCCAGCAGAACCAAACCAGCCTCTGTGACGGCCCTGATGGGGAGGAAGGGAGCTGGTGTTGGGGCAGTAACTCAGCTGTTGGTTCAGTGGCAACCTACTTGTGCTCCCTTTGCCCCCCTGTTCTCTAGGGCAGAGCTGACAAAACCCTTGCCCAGGAAACTCTGATATTCAAGGCAACTCTTTTTGCATGCGTTGTCTGTGCAGTCTCCTCCGTGACTGTGTGCAGACTTAAATCTCCAGCCGCTAATCCCACCGGTCTTTGTGTATTAATTCTTTACAGTGCCTCTGTTCTTGCTTTCCTCTTGTGCCTCGCCTGTCTTTGATGTCCCAGCTTGCAGGTTTTTAAAATGACACAACCTAGGAAGGACTGGGGGGGGCAAAAGGGGGAGCATAAAGCACATGGAAGAGACATGCTTTAGGCCAGTGTCAGGGCTGTTTGTGTTGTAAGAATGCTTTCAGTTAAATTGCAGAGTTACCCCATCTACACTGTCAATTTTCCTTTCACCCTCCTTTGCCTTTCATTTTCATCTAATTGTTTTCCATAGGGAGGAGGTGCTGGAAAGAGGCATGGTAATCATACCTGACACAATGATGCAAAGGTGGTTTGGACAGGCATCAGACTACTTTTTCAAGCCCTCTTGGAGTGCTGTCAAAACAAATGTTACAGGACTTGGGCTCAAATCTGTGGTAGAAAGTGAACAAGCATCCACACCACCTCCACCCCAGCCTGAACCTAACACTTATATGGGTGTAAGACCTAATTCAGTCCTCTGTGAATATTTAGTCTTCACAGTGGAGGAGACTAGATTTGGTGCTGTCTCTTGAAACACGTAAGATGTTGGGACAAAGTGAGGTCTACAAATAACTGTGAAATCTCATTAATAGCATACATCTAAATAGTATAGCTAAAGGTTAAAAGGACTGGTCTATTGGGGGAAGAAGATGAGCACATAATGTTAAAGTTGTGTTTGAAAATGTATTAACCCAATTTTTAACCTTGCAGTCAGCTGCCTCAAAATACTACTGCCTCTGGCTTAGAGCCAAAGCATCACTGTGCTACATGGGCTTATAATAACCTATAAATAGACAAATTCAGAAAACAAAAGAAAAAATAGAAACCTGCATATTTGACACCACTGTTTGTGCTCTTTTGCTATTGTGTTCATATCATTAGTATGTGATGCAGTGCACCATAAGCCAAGGCAGAGATGAGTGGTGTGTCTTGTGCTTGGGGTGTATGGCTTTGTGATTGTTGGGTGTGCCCAGCAGTGCCATGGGGTGTCAGTCAGAAGTGGGACATGGATGGGTTTCTTGCATGGTGCTGGGTAGACTCTGCAGCATTTGGGCCTTCAGGTCTTCCCTGGTGGCACCAGGCTTCAGTAGAGAATGGGCTTGATTAAAAAGCACCAGCTTAGGAGGTGGTGATGAAGCTGCAAGACTGACTAGGTAAAGAGAGGGCATGTTTGCTGGCAGGCAAGAAAGCAAGGGAAGGAGAAGGGTGAAGTCTGCAGATGGGAGAATTAGTGCCTGCTGTTTGTGGGGCAAGGGCAGAAGGAGCTGCCTGCCAGAAATCTGGTGCTGGCAGAGGGATACATACGCACACGGGCGCACACGGAAGGAAGCATGTGTGTATTCATGGGTGCATATGGCTGAGTCCATGTGCTTAGACATGTGGTATGTATATGCAGATCCTTCATATGTATAAACACACGAGGAAGAGGTCTGCCTTTTCAGAAGTGCTTCACAGTTTGGGCTAAGCTAACAGGGTGCTTCCATGCAGCTTGCTTTGTCAGGAAGAGTTCAGTTCCTTCTGCTCTGCCATTGCGACCCTCCCTCTGAGGAGCAAGCAGCAGTTACCTTGGAAAGCGTTTGGTTTGATGTGTCCGTGAATGGCAGGGGAGCACAGAGCCTGAGAAATGCAACTTGTCCCACTCGGCTCGCCTGCCGGAAGCGGGGATCCTGAGAGATGCTAACGCTGACACTGCGCTGCATCGACGCTGAATTTAAAGAGCAGCCTCAAGGCTGGGCCTGAGGCCAAATTTGCTGACTGTCCACACGTGGGACTGGGCTGGGGGTGAACCAGTGGGTGTATGCAGGGGGAGAGCCTTGGATGAGCTCTGTGTATTTACTCTCCGCACAGGCAGGTCCCTGCGTGCCGTGCCTGCCCCATCTGCTCTTGCGGCGATGCCACATGAGTGACAGGCACACAGAATACCCCAGGCTCTGCCTCAGTTGTCACCTGCCACAGGGGCAGCTGGGATTACAGCTCCACTGCGGCTGAAGACCGGTCCAGCTTCAGTCCCCTCCCTGTTTTGGGCTGCTCAGGTGCACGTTCTTGCAGCTGTGTCATGTCAGGAAATGCCTTTACCCCTTTTGTAGTGCATTCATCCCTCCTGACCCAGGTTCCTACTAACTACACATCACTGCTGGGACCTTTGAGGTTCCCTGGGTGGGATACAGCTTTGTGCCCACTCTCCTTGTACCGAGCAGTCTTGACACACGTGTAATGCTGTACTTGCAAAGCAGCATGCGCTTTGCGTACTGAAAATCACTGCTCAGGCAGGGTATAAAGTTTCTCAATGACCCAATAGAAAAGTTTATTGTATTGAACTAAGCATAGAAGCATAAATACAAGATAATTTACCCGTAAGATGCATGAACTGGAAAATATGCATGTCAGCCAATTCTTCCCTGGCATGAGCTTGATGTACTGATGGACTGCATCGGCAAATTGCGAAATAAGCCTTTTTTTTTCCGTGGTGTTCAGTTTATTTTGAAGGAATAGGCACCATGCATCTGGCCACGATTATATTATTAAGAGAGGAACAAAATAGAGGCTTGGAATTTTTGTTTTAGTTGTTTAGGCTCAGCCATGAACTTGTTTAGGTTCCTCACCACTCACTCTCTTGTTTTTTAAGATCTTTGAAACTCTAAAAGCCACAGAGGAGGCAAGTCCTGCATGGATATCCAGCAGTGCTCCTATTAAAATGGCAATGTTATGTGGGATAAGGACATGTCCAGAAGCAGTTTACTGGACTGTGATTTATGGCCCCTCTTCAGTGCAAACACTTGAAGTACTTTGGTGAGCTGGGATGAGTTCAGTTTCAAGTCCTACAGATGTTCCCAGGCTTTACTTACTGATGGATTTGCCATGAGAAAGGGGAAACCTTGGAGCCAAACACAGGGTACAGGCAATGAGGGCAGGTTAAAGAACACAGAGCAGAGCTTAAAATAACTACATCGTCCATTAAGCACTTGTGAGGCAGACAGCAATAGGCAGGGGTGGCATAAGACTACCTGAAATATCCCTTTCCAGCCCTTGGATGCACCCTCATCCATTTCTCATGCATAAGCTGAAGCTTTCTCACTTCTCAAGGAATGCATCATGGAGAACACAGCAGCAGTTCTTTGGGTCTGAAGAGGTGCCTTAGGTGAGATGGACAGCCCTGAGTTGTCTTACCATGTGTGTTGGGGTGGTTGCTGGATCATGATATCCCATACCTAAAGTCTCCCAACAGCCAACTCATACTAGTGAGGGACTTGTCTGCTACTAAGTTTAAGATTCATGGAGTGCAGAAGGATCACCTTCCAGCTTTTCCTCTTATTTATTCACATTTAAAGCCTGTCCTACCCAGCATCTGAGCACACAGTGGCCCCATCTTCCTCTGATGACAATACCCAGAGAGGGTCACAGGCTGGGTGATCAGTGCCAAGCTGTTCCTGTGACATTAGAAAGGCTCAAGGAATTCTCTGTCCTTGTTTTGGGGATAATTGTCTTCTTTGTGTGATTCTTGGTTAGAGATTGGGTTTGAATAGATTCAGCTATAGCAGGATTTGTTGTTCTTGGCACAAATTTTCTGAAGGACTGCGAATGACAAGGTGCAACAGAAAGAATTACAGATGTCAAGGTACATCTCCTTTAACACTGTGTGAAGTCCCTAGTGTCATCTGAAAATCTAGATTTAAGGTCTTTGTGTTTTCGGTGAAAGCCTTGGTTAAATTTGCCAGCAAGACCCTCTGCTCTCTGGATCACTCCAGTGCAAAAGATGTTAAAGCAGCATCAGAGTGAGCTGCAGCAGCATCTGCTCTGGGTGACAGAGCAGACTTGGAGGAAATTCTCCAGAACTGGAAATTGGAAGTGCTGTAGAAAGTGTAAGGAATATTAACACCCGCCACACAGTGCGTGGAGCCCCAGCTGCTGTTTCTGCCCCTAGCAAAACAAGACAGATGCTCTTTGGACAAGCCAGGTCCTTCTCTCCGAACTTGTCTCTGGCTGCCTGCAGCATCCAGTGGACAGCTCTATAGGCCCAGTGCATTTCTCAGGAGGTCTGCTTCACAGCAAAGAATGGATGTGGGGGTCAGACCTGAGGAGGTGCATCCCATAGTGCTGCTGTGAGTTGGGTAGGTTCATCGCTTGAATACATAGGCATTGAAAACTGATTTGTGGTAAAAAGAAATAAAAAAACCCAAAACCAAACAAGAAAATTTGTAAGGAACTGTTACAAAACAGTTACCAGGAAAACATCTTGCCTGTATTTAAACAGGGAGAAGAGGCCAGACACCAGCCTGGTGAGGGAAGATATCAAGCATGCAGGAAGCAGTGGGTGGTTTAGCAAGCTTAAATGGCCAGTGGGTAAGAGGCAACAGTGAGCTGAGGGAGTGCTTCCAGCCTCCCTGGGGGAAGGGGCTTTCAGAGTGGTGCAGCCTTCCCTGTAAAGGGCTGAATTTCAGGAGAGAGGGGGCAGAACGGACTGCTGCTGGCATTGTTCATTCCTGCCTTCGAGCATGCCAGAGGAAAGCCGTCCGCATCAGTCCCCTTCTCACTTGTCACTGTCAAGTCAAGGCTGCAACAAAATGTTTTGGCACCCAAGGTATTTGTCACACATTCTTCTATCTGTTCTTCCTTCTCTTTTGCCAGGCTCCTTCCAGCTGCTGACACTTACTTGTAGTCCCCCGGAAGCAGCAGGTATGCCAAGAGCAGCTGAGGGGCTTGAGCATATGTGTTCTCCCTGGCAGTCCTCTCTGAAACTGGCTCTCAGTGGAGGGTGGGATGCAGAGCTGAGAACTTCCACATCACTAGAACATGAGATGCTTCCATTCGGTCTAATTCATCTTATGTCAAATTGGAGGAATGAAGGCAGATTTTGGTATATGTGCCCAACACAGTAAGTGCACAAGTCTGTGCAGGGCACCCTCTCTACCCCCACAACACACACAGACTGTTTCCAGAATGCTGTTTAACTGTATTCATTATTTGTTTGGCCTAAGTAAAGGGTCAGGTGTCTGAACAGAGAATTTAGGAAGCTGAGTTCAGGTTGTGAATCCAGAAATTCCCACTCTCCTCTCCCACTTAACCTAGAACAGAAAAACCATTGTTTTGATTGTGCTGAACAGCTTCACTCCTGCCTTGCTGAGAGCCCACCTAACCCATTCCCTCCTTCAGATGGGGATAAAACCTGGTGCTGAGTATACTCTGGTAGCATCTCAGGTCTGTTTTCAACAGTACATAGGTAATAGTAAAGTCCAAATATTCCTTTGTCTGTCTTTTCCCAATCTCCTGCTATGGAGGATCCCTCACCTTTCTCTTGGCTTTGTCAGTTTCCCTGCACTGTCTCCTTAAAAACAACCCTTCTCCCCTTTGCAGTGCTTTGTGATGGGAGTTGCTCATCTCTCCCAAAGTCTTCCCTCAGAGTCTTGCAAGAATATTGGCAGTGTTTGTAAGGACTTCCTCATTTTGGGATGTATTTTGTTGGAGTCACCAGGCCCCTCTCTTATCCCAAAGTAGTCTAACCCTGAATATTTAACTTCGTCTTAAACCAGGCATCCAATTCCATCAGAGGTACTTTATAAATGCCAGTTTCTGGCATTTGCCCATTGTGGAATCAAGCAGGGCCAGCTCAGACCCTGCCCACATCTGGAGCAGGCTGAATCTGCCCCATAGTGCTGTGCCACAGGGACAGCCTAGGTCCAGCTCTCCCACCTTTTCACTTTCCCCAGTGGAATCTTGTCCCTTCTGCTTTACCTGTGTCCTGAGCCTTGCTTTATGCTTACCCAGTATATAATGTGCTTGTGTGACAGAGCAGCATCGCTGTGTGCACTCCTGGTGGATCTGGGGCTGCCACTGTGCTTGGGAGTGCAGACCTAAAGCAACAAAGCATGAAGACCACTTTTTGGCTGAAGTAATTGAGACTTCCAGAGCAAGGTTGCACAGATTGGTGCTGCTGGATTTCACGGGAACCAATGTGTTCAAATATAGAAAGAAATGAGGATGGAAATGTACGTGATGATACTAAGGCCAGAAGGATGTAGCTCATCCCAAGGTAAAAACCTGGAGGAAGGAAATACAGTACTGGTGGGATACAAAAAGTGAGTTTAAGTTCTTGCAAACAAAGATACCTTTTATGACCATGGCCCTTCCTTCTGCCATATCAGCACTTAGACAGTAACAGCTTGGGAGTCTGAAATCAGTTTCCAAACCCTTGACCTCTCAGTGTGAAAAAGCAGCAGCAGGAGGAGGTGGATTTGCTGGGGATAAAGCTCTTATCCACAAACTGTTTATCGTTTAATATCAATCTAAGGACAAAGATAGCCATAAATCCATGGGAAGCACCTGTACTCTGTGTCCATCCTAATAACGAATGGGATGTGTGCCAGGCAAGTGGGCTGTGGGGTGGCTGAGCTCTTACTCTATGAAGAGACGTTTGCCAGAAAATTGAGTAAAATACAATTAGACAAAAACCAGATTATTCTGGCATGTATCATAGCACTTGTGGTTATCTGGATCAGCACAGCTCCTTCTTGCAGCTAAAATATTTTGTTAATTGTTTGAAATTAGGTTTTCTTCTGAAAACTGGTGCAAAAAAGGCAAAAAAGTATGAAATTAAATTGAATGTTTTGATAGATATGATTTTTCATGCCTTTATTCCTACATTCACCCCTCCCTCTGCCTGAAATGTCCTATTTGCAGATACAGTTAGGATAAACTTTCCTTCTGGACAGGACAGAGAACTGGCAAGTTCAACACCATCAAGAGATGACTTTTCTACCCAATGCTGAATAATAGCTTGCTTAAGAATGTTTACCCAGGTCCATGAGGCACCCTGCTCACAGACTGTTCTGAGGGATGCAAACCCAGGTCTGGTCATCTTCTCATAAACCCCAGTCCCTCTTTTCTTGGAGATCAATAGCTAACTGTACAAAATCCATCTCTACCCTTCACATGCTGTTCTTTCTCCCAGGAGACATGTATATCTCTGTTTCTCACGGTTTTTCTAGCAATATCAACTCCTTCACTGTTCTGAGCCCTGTAATAAGAAAGCCTGGAGAACTGGTCAGCCTTGTGACTGTATGCCTCTGCTTGATGGGAAGTTATGTGTCAGAGAGCAGGGACTGTGCACTCCTGCTTTGGAGATGCATGATGCATCTTATGGCATTGCAACATGAATGCATTGCTGCTCTGAGCATCTGTTTTCCTTACAGAGCTTAGAAGAATGGGAGTAAGCGGTTTTAGATGTCAGTAGTTGACAGTTGACCATAGCAAGGGTTTCAGGAGCCATTTTCTTGTCTGGACTGTGCTTTTGCAAGAAAAGGTTAAACCAGATGATCACTGAGCTTCCTTTCAACCTGGTATTCTATAATTCTTCAGGGCACAAAAGCAACAAGTCCAGTAGCAGTGTCCAGCCTGTTTCCTGTCCAAAGCTCTAAGACAGTGAACATTCTGGCTTTGGTGGCAAGATGTCTGAGCCTTGGATGCTCCGTGAAGCCTGGTCATGCCTTCTCCAGTCATCTTTTTCCATTTCCTTTTTCCCTAGAGTATTTCAGCATGCTACAGGGGAAATCTGCTGAGCTAAGTGATCTTTCACGCCAGGGCAGGGTCATTATGATGATGCCGGGCAGACGATGCCATGGCAGCATGGATGTCAGCTCTGACCTGATGTCTTTTGACACTTGCTCCAGGGCATTTCTCTGCCTCTATGGAGTATGCAGAGACAAAGAGCTGCTCTTACAGTGCCCTGTCTCTGAAAAGGTGTCCTAAACTGTAGAGAAGGACAAGCTGGCCACAAGACAACGCATCTATTCCTCCTACTGTTGTGTGCTGCCTCAAGTGACAAAAGCCCTCCAGCTCTCTCATGATACTGCAGCACCATAGTCACCTGCCAACCTGTCTGTGACCTGTGCTACACTCCCCTAATGGCATTTCACAGCCCACCATGCCCTGGTACCAAATACACCCCTTCTCCAAATAATGCCATGAGAACTGTGATCTGCCTGGGGCTGTGTATATACATCTAGCTTAACATGCATCCTGCAGGCTTTTGCCTCACTTTGGCCTCTCCAAGCAGCAGCAGGGCTTCCTCAATCTTAGATTGCCCCAGATGTTGCTCTTTCTTGTCCCAGCCTCACCCCTTCTCTCCACATGACCCTAAACATCTGGAGCAGCTGCCATACCCATGTCAGCAAGAGAGCACAGGGCTCTCCATGGTGGGTGTGTTCCTGACTTGGTCCTGCTTAGGAAGCACGGCGCTGAGCCGAATGGCTCGTCGTCTGCCATGCAAGCAGCATCTCCCCCTCCCCACCCCCAGACAGACCCAGATGCCAGGGTCGGCAAGCGAGGGCACCACGAAGGGACCTGCCAGCTCTGCCACTGCAGCTGCTCCCTCTGTTGCTGGCAGCTGGGCTTGAATATTCATGGCAACAAAAGATTAGCACTGTGTGTGCTTGGCACTGGAGACAGATAAACTTTCTTGAGGTGCCGGTGGCTCTGTTCTCATCCCATTCAAAGGGCTCGCTCCCTCTCCCCCTCTCCACTTGTCTGCTCCATCGACCAGCTGATTCTCTTGCTGTATAAATGGCCTCTGTTGGGAGAGGGAGGCGAGCAGCTTGATTAAGCATTCAGCAAAGTGGTTCGGAGTCCAGACAAACTAGCGTGGATCTTGCCAACACTTGCACTCAGTTGGCACTGAGGAAAGCCAGGAAAAAAGCTTGTTTATAAATGGGCTAGGAGTTTGTAAGGCATAGGAGTGGACTTAGGAGCTGCTATCCCCTACCTGAGTGATTTAGACATTTAAGACCATCATTGCCTCTGGCTTTCACTGAGATTTAGGGGTTTGAGTGTTTAAAGAACATTCAAGAGCAAGACTTAGACTACCCGGTTACTTAGAAACTTCTCAGTTTCACCTCATCCCATCACTGATGGATTTAAAATCCTATAATACCATCTGCCACTTCTTCCTGCTCTGAGCAGGTCTGGAAATAATAATAATAGAAAAAGATCAAATTAAGGATTATTCTCAGACTGTTGATGCTGGTCAGAAGTGGAAAAGAACTCTGCTGCTTTCCTACACTTGCCATTAGGTTATTGTTTGTGAAAGGAGCCTGAAGTCGTGGCAAGTTTGTGATGCTGGTGAAGTTGATAGCACAGGATGCTGGCAGGTTTGAACACTGCCTCCGATGAAGGGATGACAGAAAACATGAGCTGGGAGTGTGATGTGAAGCTCCCCTGTGACAAGCCAGAAAACACCTTTCCTTACCCTACATTTGAACCACTCTTTGTTCCTCTCTAGGCATAAGTTTTCAGTCCTCCATGAACCTACAGGGCTGGGTCACATTTAGCCCAAAATATGTGTGTTGTTCATGCTTGGAAGGGAAACCTGCGAGGGTAACAGGCAAACAGTGGCTGGAGGTTGAAGAAGGGTCGATTACAATCAGAAGCATTCAGAAGTAGGCAGCTATAGTAGATAGCTATTGGGCTGTCTTGCTCTCTCACGCATTACATCTTCCTTTCCTCACCCAGACAAGGCTAGTGGCATCTGGTGACAGGGTAAGAACTGTGACCAGCTGAGCCACTTCATTGCTTTGGTGGCCCTGCTCAGGCTTTGGTGCTGCAGCTTTCCCTTGGGAAGCGTGTTGCTCTCACCATGTGCTATGCTAAGACTGGAGGTGCCCAATGCAGGGTTCTCAGCTTCTCCCAGTGCCTCACATTAAAAGTTAGACTTTATGATCCTCAGGTGAGTGCTTTGTCAGAGTTAGTCCTTGGTAGACAGAGCAAGCTTATCCCCCCAGATTTAAGAGAAAGTGTCTTTGCAGTCATTGATGAGAAAGCTCCTGAATTCCTGTTAATGAGGAGAGAAAAACATCTGAATTCCTGCTAATGATGATCACCCCTTGGGCTAAGTGACTCTAGTGGGCTGAGAGGCCAGATCAGGCTTCTCAGCTACTACATATTGCTCTCTTGCTTTGAGGATTAACTTGAGGAGATGTAACACAGCATTGTGCTGGGTCATTCCCAAGCACCAGCAGGAATTTTCTCACCTCTTCAATATCCTTCTTTTTTTCTCCCGAGCCCCAGTTAGGATCTCAAGACTTTTCCTTCAGCAGATTGTCATTTCCTTCTCCTTCCACTGATTTTAACAGAGCTCTCCGTTTTCCATTTGCAGACAGGGAGCATTTATCACCCTGTGCATTAGCTGGCGCCTTCCCTAGCCCATGTGGCCACACAGTGCAGCATTTGTCACTGTCGTATTCTGGGCCATGGAAATGTTTCCCACCTTCTCATCCATGCTGTGTGTCACGAGCAGCTCTGGCTCCCTCACTCCCCCCCACAGAGGGAAAGGAAAGCCATCACTCAGCACAGCAACTTTTATCAGATCCAGCCACATGGAGGCACAAGCTGGAGTTAACACTTTGTCATGCAAACACAGAGCAGACTGCCACTTCTTCAGGTCTTTCAGCCTCTCTTGACCCTACCCCTTAGGCTCATTGTATTGATGTGCATAGGCAACACTGCCTCTGCTGATACCAAAGCCGTGAGTGTGCCCAAGCTGTTCCTTGCAGCCTCTCAGGCGATGAGCTGTGCCACCTGGTTGTACACTGCAGCTTATTCCCAGCCAGTTTCACTGGGAGAACAGAATAAGAAAGCACCTCCTCCATGGCAGCACTGGGATGCTGCAGCTTTCCCCAAAAGAGCAGCCTCTGGGACAGCCTTGCCTTATTCCTAGACATAACCACAACAGCAAGTGTGTGATTCATTTGGAGAGCAAAACCAACTCAGCTTGACTCATCTTGCATGAAGAACTGGCTCAAGGTATTAGGCCTTCACATGCTATTCCTATTTTAAACAAAAAAAAAAAACCCAAACCAAACAAACCCAACCAAATAGTAGGGAAATCCTTTCCTAATGTAGACTGAGTGTCTGTCAAGGTCCTTAGTTACTCATCAGCATGAGAAGTGCCTGTGTACCCAAATGCAACCTCTCACAGAACCATAGAATGGTTTGGGTTGGAAAGGACCTTAAGATGATCCAGTTCCAATCCCTTGCCACAGCCTGAGCCATCTTGAAAGTGTGAAATATATCTGATGGCCTCAGAGAAACGGGGACAGGGCAGAACCAACATCCGGGATTCCCTCCTCTGAACTCTGCTCTGGGAGGCTCATTCTTAAGAGCAAGCCCTGCTGCTGGTCACTTCACTGCCGTTTACAATCCAGATGCTCCAAGATACAGATGCCTAATAGCTATTGCAATCAGTGGGGCATCTTGGAGGCTCCAGATCTAGGTGTCCTTAGAGATACCACCTACTTGTTGCTAAATGGAGTTTGAGCCAAGGGAGCTTGTGTTGATCAGGGTGACCTGCTTCCTGAAAACTGTGCTTGCAGCTATAGCTAGTGCTCTTATCCCATTGCTGGCAGCTGGCTGGGCTGCCACTGGAGAAGCACCAGCATACACTTGCAGCACAAAGGTACTTGTCCCTCAGGACAGACATAGCAGCAATCTTTATCTGGTGCCAGAATAGAACTCATGCCCCTAAGTAACATTTATTGATACCATCGTTTCTTTAAAAGCTTCTCTTTCATACAGCTTCTATGCAAAGATGCACAAGTGCAAAGTTACAGGGGTACAAGAGCAGAGGTAAGGAGGCATGGAGAATTAAGGAGGATCTTGGAAATGAGCCCTTTTTTACATTAACTTTGAAGTGCAGATAGACTTTCAGTGAAGCTGAGAAATACAGTGAGGCTCTTGCAGTTGAGAAGAGCTACAAGGAAAGGAGGATCTTACTTCCTGAACACAAGTGTGATTTAGAGGGCCAGAGATGGGGTAGAAAACCAAAAGACAAAAGGAACAAAAGAGAGGTGGAGAGACACACTCCTGAAATCCCATGGCATCTCTCTGGGGCATTTTGAAGACCTTTCAAAAGGACTTTGAAGTCAAGCAGCCTGGCAGTGTTCATCCTGTAGAGATCACAGAGGCAAAGATGAATTTGGAACCTGCAAACCAAACAAATCTACCTAATGAATTGTCCAAGAAAGTGGATCACCTCATCAGCAACAGAGACACTGCTTAGTCCATAGACACGGCCTGGTTGTAAAACACACACAAACAAGATCCCTTCTTGCAGTGTGTATGAAGATTGCAGAGATAAGGCTCACTGAGAGTACAACAGGAAGCTCTGAGCTGGCAGCAAACCTTCTCCTATAAGGAATCTTGGAAGAGCTTTAAAGAGGCATAGTGTTGGGACAGGGAGGGGAAATGAGTAACAAACAGGAACCCTGCACAAAAACAACTGGCTTCTGCAGCCTGTGACGCTGACTTTTCTCATGTAGCAGAAGGAGGTAAGATGCTTCATTCTTAAACTTTAACCTTTGACGACAGCGGGCCATGCCACAGTGTTACGTAGCAAACCGCTGCCTTTTACAGCAGATCTCTCCTATCATCCTGTCTGTTTCTTTTCAATGAATCAATTATTATCTGTGAATCAATCTTATTGGGTAAGAACTGATGGTTTTCCTACTAGATGTGTGTATGTACATGCATAATTACAGATTATGGGACTCTTAGAGCAAAGCTTTTCTGATGACACAGGCAGGCACAAGTGCTTACGTCCCTTTAGGACAGAGAACCCAAGGAACATGCATTGAATGTGCAGTCCAGCATTGTGATGTAAATTTAGATGTTGTTTCTATAACTGGGATATGGTTCATTGGGATGAATTAAAAATACCTGCTTACCTGATGAGGGTAGTAAATTACGTGTAGGAGAGATGGTAATGAGGAAACCTGGGTACAATGTGTAGCCACATGGATCAGCACTTGTTAGCCACAGGTTTCTCATGGAATCATAGAATGGTTAGGGTTGGAAAGGACCTTAAGATCATCCAGTTCCAACCCCCCTACCATGGGCAGGGACACCTCACACTAAACCATGTCACTCAAGGCTCTGTCCAACCTGGCCTTGAACACCGCCAGGGATGGAGCATTCACAACTCCCTTGGGCAAACAATTCCAGTGCCTCACCACCCTCACAGTAAAGAATTTCTTCCTTATATCCAATCTAAACCTCCCCTGTTTAAGTTTTA
>JBCJKH010054151.1:5483-20598 GCA_039877255.1 Loriculus beryllinus
TCGTGGCCCTCCTCTGGACTTGTTCCAACAGTTCCATGTCCTTTTTATGTTGAGGACACCAGAACTGCACACAATACCCCAAGTGAGGTCTCACGAGAGCAGAGTAGAGGGGCAGGATCACCTCCTTCGACCTGCTGGTCACACTCCTGTTGATGCAGCCCAGGATACGGTTGGCTTTCTGGGCTGTGAGCACACACTGAAGCTGGCTCATGTTCATTTTCTCATCGACCAACACCCCAAGTCCTTCTCTGAAGGGCTGCTCCGGATCTCTTCTCTGCCCAATCTGTAGCTGTGCCTGGGAGCGCTCTGACTCAGGCGTAGGACCTTGCGCTTGTCATGGTTAAACTTCATGAGGTTGGCATCAGCCCACCTCACAAGCATGTCAAGGTCCCTCTGGATGACATTCCTTCCCTCCAGCATATCCACCGAACCACACAGCTTGGTGTCATCGGCGAACTTGCTGAGGGCGCACTCAATCCCACTGTCCATGTCAGCAACAAAGATGTTGAACAAGACCAGTCCCAACACTGATCCCTGAGGGACACCACTCATTACTGGTCTCCAGCTGGACATTGAGACATTGACTCTTTGTGTGTGGCCGTCCAGCCAGTTCCGTATCCACCGAGTGGCCCACCTATCAAACTGATATCTCTTTAATTTAGAGACCAGCATGTCATGCGGGACAATGTCAAATGCTTTGCACAAGTCCAGGTAGATGGCATCAACTGCTCTATCCCTATTCATCAGTTCAGTAGTCCCATCATAGAAGGCTACCAAATTGGTCAGGCAGGTCATGGTAAACATTAGAGACTTCACTGTCCACCTCTAAGTGGAATCTCTGTACACCAATGACTGAAGGACACAATGTTCATGGAAGGACAGAAGGACCTGTGAGTGGTCTTACCTTTTAGCTTTTTCATGGGATTTTGCTTCAGATGACATTACTAGTCAGGAGGTATTGCCATCACCAGATGGAGACTGTTTTTCCTTCTATAGCCAATTTATTAAAACACAGATTCTAAATTCGTCTAGAAGGTTATTCTGAGCAGATGACAGATTTAGGTGCCCTGAATTGGCTTTCAGGGGTGTTGTTTTTCCTTTGTCAATCAGAGGTACAACTGGGGAAGACTAGCTGGAGGAATAAGGTCTCTCTGTTGGCAAAATTCAACAAGCTTCCTTTCTTTTCCCACTTTTTTTTTTTTGCCTCTGTAATTCACAGTTAATTCACAGTGCTGACACTATTCTTCCTATTCAAGCCCATCCGAAGAATAAAATAAGCAGATCCTTTGGAATGTACCATAGCAGAAAACTGAATTTTAGCATTCCCTACTTTGGCACTTATGTGGATGGCTATGCCAATGAATGTCCAAAGCAGCATGACCTTTTTGCAAGAAAGCAGTGGGTATCTTCATTCATATTGCAACCAGAATCTTTAAAAACCTCTGTAAGTTTTTGCAGCATTGAAAGTTGGACAAGTTGGTTCAGAGAGTTGGTTTCCCATCTGAAGGACAGATTATTTTGTCAAAATGAGTTTAAAAGGACTTGCATTTGATTTCAGTTCAGATTCAACCTACTGGGAAGGGTCCAAGACAACCACATGATATAGCTGGCAATCATCTTCATGCAGCACTCTTGAAATGTTACCCTTCAAAAGCATGATCGAATCAGCCAGTAAAGGAAACAGAAGAAAGATAAGTATTCTTTCCGCTGAAACCAGGGATGACTCTAAACACTGGGAACATCTCATTAATGATCCTTGCTTTCACCCTAGCCTGTGGCTTTGATCTGAATATCTGTTTTTCCTTCCTCCATAGTGGAAATAAGGGATAAAGTCTGCAATCTGGAAAGAAGGTGATGTGTGGTCTGTCTTTGAAAAAATAACTGAAAACATCTTTTTGTCACAATGAAGATACACTAAAAGACAGAATGTGGCTATATGTCTTATGTGCATACCTTAAGTTATTTCCCTCTCCTTTAGTTTTCCCAAATACAGCAGTGGGTTCATGACTTATCTTCTCAGCTTTCCAGAATTTGTGGTGTGTTTCATTTTGTTTAAAAAACTGGGGCAAACCCAGGGAAATGACTTCAGCTGTGTGGTGAGAATTGCTAGCTGCTAACTGAACCACAAAGCACTGCTGGGAAACTACATACTTGCATCTGATAGCCATTTTATGGGAATGTGTGCTGACCCACAGCTGTGGTTCTCCGCAAAATGCTGGGAGCATGAGTCCTCTTCTAGCAAACATACTTTATGGTCTATTCTTAGCCTCTTTTTTGTAGCAGGCTTGTTCTTTCTTCAACATTGAGATTAAGTGGAAGAAAAGCAAAAAAATCAGTGACAACGTTTCTTCTGTTGGCTTGTGTCTGTATACAGTTTGTAAATGAAGGTAATGCCATTAATTGCAGGTCTGGTATGTGCTAGCGTGAATTGGATAAGGACTGAATTAACTGTATTTATTGGTTTCTTCTTCAACATCTGTAACTTTTGAAGGGTGACTATTAATTTCATTTGCAGCATTTATCAACTCAAACTGTCCAAAGATTCAAAAAAAGAAAAAGCTATCCTGTCCTGTCCATACTAAGAATACCCCAGCAATGTTAGGACAGATGTTGCTCAGCCTTCCTTCTTGCCAGGATGCACTTTTGTGATTAATATATATATATATATGTGTGTGTGTGTGTGTGTGCATATACACATGTATACACCTGTATATAAATAAAGAATACTTATGAGTATTCTAATGAGACAGGAGATAACTAACTTGTGGTGAAAGTGTGATATTATGTTTGACCTCTGGGGAAAAAACTGCATTTGAGTTTTCCTAAATTATTGGAAGGATTTCATTGTCCACAGCTGAAAATGATCTGACACTTTATTACTTTAAAATAGATAGAGTCACAAGTTTACTAAATCATGTCTAAATGCATTGATGGGTCAGTTTTAGCCCCATAAAATCCCATCAAGGTTATATTTCTGGGAGGAACTTTCAGCATGAACAGATCTTCCTACCACTTACCAGGCATGAAAGA
Organism: Loriculus beryllinus; assembly: GCA_039877255.1. NCBI lineage: Eukaryota > Metazoa > Chordata > Aves > Psittaciformes > Psittacidae > Loriculus > Loriculus beryllinus. The sequence continues at coordinate 8,514 of JBCJKH010054151.1, forward strand.
CCAAAGCAAAGTGTCATAATTTGTTTCAAAGCATGATGAAGGTCCCCAAAGTCCACTGAACATAGCTAATCTACCTCAGGATAGATGCTTCTTGTTTCCCAGATGTCGGAAGAGTTGTATCTCTTGTTTTGAGATTATTTTAGGTCAGATTACTTGATCTGATCACATCACGTTCCTCTGAGCAAAGATAATCAGCATTATAGGACAAAGCAAACTGCGTGTGTGCAAGTAAAATCTCACCACACATGCAGAGTCACGCTCATGAACAAGCGCACACACACATTTGCATTTACACAAGTGACTATATATTAATATGGCAAAGTAAAACGTGCAGGAAAAGGTCATTAAATTTTACTTGAAGGATCTTTTCTTTCTTCCACTTTTCTTGCCCCTAGTAGTTATTTGGCTGCCTTTAAAAACAATCTCTGGTCTGATAGCATTTTGCACAGCAAACTGGAGAGCTTTATTCAAATAGAGTGAAGATAGCTATAAGGTTTCCCTTCTGAGCCCCTCATCTGACCTAAGGCAGCTCCATCCTGTTTTCTGCTTGAGAATGCACTGGAGTCTTGTCAGACATGTTCACAGTCCCTATATCCCATGGATTGGAAACTGTCCTGCGATGTCTCTCCTTCTCTCTTTTGCCCTGTTTGGTATTTTTAAATACCTTCAGGGTAATTGTCATGTATTCACCCTTTAAACAAAATTCGTATTGTGGAAATACTGTGGTGATGAGCACTGGCAGTATATACTGAGTGCACACGCTGCTTCTCAAGGAGGTTGGTTTGTAAAGAAAGTGAAATCCCCCAATGTGTGTCATAAAGCAGCCTCCTAAGATAGGATATTTCCTATTTGCTTTGCCCTCCTGGAAACGTAAGTCCCACCAAACACCTCACTTAGCAAACCGAGTCACAGTGACTCTATCAGAAATCAGCTCTTCCATTGCTTCAGCAAACTGTTTTATACTTGAAAACTAATTGTAGTGAAGACTAAAGGTGGTCATGTACCACAGAGATGGGAACATTCCAGAGAGAAAACCAGCAGGCAACCAGTGCAGCCCTCTTGCAAACACCTACCCAGTCTAACTGGGAGCATGAACCTGCTCTTTCTTCCATCTCTAGTGCTAACATACAACTTACTTGCATGCCAGCTGGAAAGCTGAAGAGCTGTGTCTGTCTGCACCTTTTACCGTCTGCTAACAAAATCACTGGAGAAAACTTAGGCTGCTTTTTTCCAGTGGACAGTATAGATATGGCAGGACAGAGCCTGCATGCAACCCGTCTGCACATCAACAGTGGCAAAGGAAGCTGATTCCAGAGGTTTCTTCCCCCAAGCCCTTCTCTCAGGGCACTCAAGGCAAGAAAAGTTTGCCAATTTGAAGTCATTCATGTAAACATTTCAAATCACTTGTCTGCTTTGGAGTCAGCAATTTCACTTGCATGACAGTGTAGTTCAGTGGACAAATAAAATGGTTTATTTATAAGCTGGCTTCTCACCAGGGAGCCAATTCGTGTTTAAAATTAGCTAATTGTCCCTTTGATGGATTTCTACTTTAAGTAAATAGAGGTCATTAAGTTTCTCTCTTAGGCTGCATTCAGAAAATAGCTGTCTGACAAGAGGTTGACCTTACTGAGAAATCCCAGGTAAAATCAACTATTTGGAACAGCTATTTAGCTTTACACATTAGTGAAGTGCTTAGGAAGGAAAGGCATGTCATTACCCTGACAGTCTCCTCATATCTCAAGCCTTTTGTGACTAGAGATACAAGTTAGAATATCTCAAGATGCACTTATAAACAAATCACTTTTTTGTACAGAATGGTATTAATATTCTTTCTTAGAAACACCAGTACTCTGCTGATGAAACATTTCTCATCAGACCTCCCAAATGACCACTGGCTTCCCTTGAAAAGAAGCAGCAGTGCTAATAAAACATTAAGCATTCTCCCAAAGTCAAACAGTTGGCTCAATCTAACTTTCCAAACTCTGCCAAACCCGTTAGTATGACTCCCCTGTCTACGAAGATTTTGTACACCTGCATTTCAACCTTCGAATATACAAGAAAACTTTGGAAATGCAACTGAACAAAGCCCAGGATATGAGAATATTCTAGTCTGCTCTTATCTGTGATTTTACACTACAGCACATCCTCAGTTCTGGGATGTACAATGCAAGGGAGCCACTCACTGCAGTATAATTTAAACAGCAATGCATCATGCTGTGGGGAAGTGCTGTAGGAATGGGAATTTGACCCAGCATTATTCAACATTTTTATTACTGATCTTGAAGAAGGAACACACACCACATTTGTTAAATATGAAGGTATTGCTAAATTAGGAGGTGCTGTGCGCAGCAGGGCGGATGGGGAAGTAACAGAGAAGGACCTGCGGTTGTCAGATAAATGGGCTGGGAATACACAGCTGAAATCCATCCTGGACACAAAGCAAGTCAGAAAGGAAAAAAACCCTTCAATCTCTCTACTTAGCAGAAGGGAAATGCTGGAGAGCTGGAGAATGAGTGGAGATGACAGGTGGTTAGGTAAAAATGTGCAAATCTAATACAAATAAGTGAAATATGGAATCCCAGCACTGACAGTGACTCTCAGTGACCACAGCTGCATTGTGTTTATGTCAGAGACTAAGAAATGTCTCCTGCATCTCCTACATGACACTGATGGCACATTTATGAAAATGATCTTATGAAGCCAAACTACTGGTCCAGATAGTCTACTATCCTGTCTTCAGAAAGGGCTAGTACTACATAAATGAGGAAAAGGTAAAAGAAACTCTAAACAGTCTTTAAAGGGATGATGACATGGCATGACCAGAAATGTCAGAAAGTTGAATAAATTATTTGAGGGACTGGGAAGACACGATTTAATCCTGATGAGATTGTCAAATTGGAGCACTGTAAGAAGCTGTAATCCTGCTAGGACCACAGTCAGTCTCTCTGTGTGTCTCCACACTAGGGCATGGAGCCTGGAGTTCTACCATACCCTAAATGACCTGCCCACAGAGAAACTTACCTTCCCAACTCCACTAGTTAGAGGTTCCTCAGTGTCTGAAGAGTGATGGCTTACATCCATTCCAAAATTCCTTAGGTAAAATGTTAGCCCCATGGAAATTATTGGTAAACTCCCACTGAGTTCAGTGGGAGCAGGATTTCTTGCAATAGATATATATTATATGCCAGAGGCTGTGGAGGAACTGAAAAGTCTGTGTAGGCATCCTACTTAGATTCTTCCTTTTATAAATCTGCTATCTTCCTTTTTCTACTCCAGTAACAACTTGATTTCCCTAAAGGTAATTTCTGGAAGATATCAGCTATCCATGAAGAATTACACACTATTTAATCAGGAAATTAGCCATGGGAATATTTCATAGAACTGCCTGAATATTTTGAAAGCTCAGTGCAAAAGCAGTTTTGTGGAGAATAAAATGAACACATAGGAAATTAAAGTTTATTATTTGATCGCCTTTGTTTTAAAATACACAAACTGAACTGGCAAAGTTACCTCCTCCATTAAACAGAATAAAGATGCTGAGTAGCCAGTTGTGGTTCTTTTCTCTCATTCTTTGATTTTACAATTTCTGGGAAACACAATAGCCAAATGTGCTTTTTCCTAGACTAAGGAGAAAGGTGCAGTGAGATCCATTAGATAAGCAATTTCCGCTGAACTCTTAGTTTTAAGATGCTGAATTTTGTCCAAAATCATCACTTTCTACTGCAGACATCACAGTAGCTGAAGAACACTATGAATTTGCAAACTAGGTTTTGTTCCCTCGGTAAGCTTATATGCTGCAGAAGTTTAGCCCACTAGAAGGACAGCAATCCTAGGACAGCCTGCTGACACTCATGTGGACTGTAAAACTATCTTTCTATGCATTTTACAGACAAACCAGACTAATATATCCAAAAGCCTTCTTCTCACCCTTTTTTTTTCTTCTTCATGACTATGCTAGGAATTCATCAGAGTAATAAGGCTGTAAAACTGGCCATAGCCTTAAGTGATAATCTACTGGTACATACTTTTCTTAAGTCTTCTTTTCTTGTGACTGTTTATCACGTGTGTTGAGACTGTATGAAAACAATGCTTCTTATGAAATGTATTTTCTATACGGGTTTTATGGACCACATTTAAGCAATAACTATTATTTGATTTGCATCAGACAATGATTACTTGTGGCAACATTCCAGCTTCTAAATTGGCCAACTGTGATTTCTTCCTTTACAGGAGGATGAACTGCTTCAAATCTAATTGTCTTGAGCTTAGATTGAACTGCTCTGATCAGTTACTAGAGCCAATGCAAAGTGAAAGATATCACATTAGTCTCATCTTCTTTTAGTTTCATACTGGATATTATAGTTTAAAATATTTATAAGAAACTTTTTTAACTTTGTTTTAATTACAGACAATTTCTCTTTACTACTATTATGTTTTAAATCAATAAATGCACATAAAATGTTTCTTCAAACAAAATTATTAAAAATTATGAACACAGGCCATTATTGCAAAGCAACATAGTTGAGATTTAGAAAGTATTTCTAGGATTTAGTTCTCCTGATGACATTTAAAATTTTGGTAAATGAGACATATAAACTAAACCAAATCTTGGATTCCTCACCCATAAAACTCAGATAATTAGAGTTCCTTTCCTTATGGATGTGGTAGCAACTTACTTTTCAATGTGATGCAGGTTATTACTCAGTTCTGCATTCAGACTGAAATTCTGTGTCTGATTTTTTTTAATGCAGACCTTTGTATTTTTCTCTAAAAATAGTGGAACTCAGAAGAGGATGAGTCTGAACTCAAGTGTACTCTGGTGAAGAGTTAAACCTTGATTAAACCTATTGTTCTGATCAGGGGAAGGTGGACTTACAGCTTGGAGGTTGTGGTGCTCTTTGAAGGGAGTCCAAATGGATGGGCTGTAGAGTCCTGTGGAAAAGGAACTTGCTGCACCTTTGCACTGCATATTCAAAACCTCACTGTATATTTAAGAAAACATCAAATATTCATCCAGGCAGCTCACTTCTAACCATCCTAGCTTTCCTGAATCTTTTTCCTTGGTGTTGAATAGGTGGGCACAGGCACTTGTTACAATTCTCTGGACTCCAACTGGTGGCAGAACATCCAAAATCTAGTCTTTGATGGTTGTAGCCCTTTGGATACATCTATTTTACACTATGTAGATCAAAAGACTGCCTTTTAACTGTTATTATGTATATCACATGACACACTGCTTGTTGAAACAGTTTTTGTTGCAAGGTGTCAGATTATGATGGTTTTACTTCAAGCCTTTTTCTGTGTGTGTGTAAAGATGATGTTGTTCCATTGACTTTTATCACAGTTTATTAATTTCAAGCTGTTGATGCTGATAGGCAGATTGAGTAGTTTGTGAATGTTGACATCAACCACATCAAACTGAAAAAGAAGTAAGAAAGGATTTATTGAGAGAAACATAAAGAATCTGTATTTGTGGAAACAGCGAGAGATGAAACTTGCAGCAATAAAGAAGCAGCAGACTAAGTGCATTAGAGTTCTGGCAGATAGCAAGCCAAATAAATATCTATGAAGTGTGGGTCTGCTTAGTAGCTAAGAAGTAGTTTATTTTCCTAAATATTTTGTTGTTATTATGTTTTTAAATCTATAAACAAAACCAACCAAACAAAAAAATAACCAGCTGCTTTATTGAAACAGCACAACAACAAAACATCAAGAAGGAATTAGGTATTTCTAATTTTCTCCTTATGGGAGTATAAGAGTCCAGCAGCTGCTGCAACTGGCAGTAAAGACACCATTTCAAAGAACTTATTGAGCAGTAACAGTTAAAAAATCCAGGTTGCCACTAAATCACAGTTCTCCACTTGGTTCCCACACTGTTGCAATGTGCTAAGCTATTCACAGCTGCCATGCATCTCCCCAGAGGTGGCTGCATTTCAGTAGTACGCAAAAGAACACTGAAATTACATCAACAGGCAGATTAATACACTCTCTAAGTCTACATGACAAGCAATAAACAAATGCAAGCCATCAATAGGTGACACAATCTCTTCTTAGACAATAGAAGCTAGTTTCACAGCATAAGACTAGGAAATACTGAATGGCTGCAACATTCGGCTTTCTCTCCTACTTCACTACACTGTGTGTGGTCACTTAGAGCTATTTTGATGCAGTCTTGCAATGCTACAGAATCAGTGTGGTAACATTTTATACTAACTTTATTTTGATTTCCACAGAGGCAAATAGTTATGTGATGTGCAATGCGATTTTGAATCAAGTACAGTCTTAATGAAAACCCCAAAATATCAAGTATGAATGCAAGGCAGAGTTCCAAGAGGTTTATTTTCACTGAGAATGAGTATTACATACAGTAGAAATATGGTAGGTTCAAAGGTACGTAAGCAACAAAGTGAAAAGTGAGTTTTACAAACATTGCTCAGTGAAGGATGCTTCTGATGTATGCACGCATTCTCAAAATACAAAGTAAGTCGATCTGTAGAAATATAGACTAACAAATATGCAAAAAAGCCAATAGCACATGTTTCTGTAATAAAATAATATTGCTCTAATTATCAGATTCTTTTTCTGTGCCTGAAAGAGAAAATAGTAACCAACATTTGACTTCCCAGCAGACACAGTACAGCTCTTTTCCCACAAAGTAATGATACGCCAGTGTTTGTGATAAATCAGAGACTCAGTGACACAAAGGGATAAGTTCCTAAAGACACAGGTAAAATGCCAAATACAGCTGAAGAGAGAATTAAAACCAATTTTTTGTACATCTCACCAGAATTTAAAAGGTACCCATAAATACCTCTATAATTGCGAAGTATCAATGTACTTAACCCATCTCATAACTGTTCCAAAAATGAATAAGGACTTATTTGCACAAAGTATTTCATAAAGCCTCACACAGCCCTTACAAATAATATCAGAGCAACTCCAGTATCACCCCTCCTTGTTTTCCGTATGGATTTTATTAACTCAATATTAGATTATTAGAGCTCCAGTATGCAGGGAGCCTATCTTCCACAAAAAGATAGTGTTCATCTTTACAGTTCTCTTCTCCCAGAAATTAAAACCCCCTACATTAGCAGAAAGTCCATAATTATTAGGAAAAAAAACCCACTGAAACATTCTCAGTCTAGCTTCTCTTAAGTCAGAGGAGAGGTTCAGGCTCTAAGCAACTGCTACAACCTCAGTAGGAGGGATTTATTTGAGCTGTTGCCATCAAGAACATACTCTTTTAATACTGTGTGTGAGCTGGGTGTTGAAATTGTTTATATAATCTCAGTTTGTTATTTTTAGAGTCTATTTTTTGCATCTGTATGTCTGGAGTATCTGTAAGGACCTGCCTCCCTTGAACTGTGCTTAGTAACGTGAGAAGTAATAAACCAACTTTTCTTGCTCTGTTTTGTCATTTTTGGTAGCCAACAAGAGTAGTTTAATGCTGATCACAAACACTCAAGGCTGTGTCTTCACAAAAATACTCTTCTCTCCTGACTCTTTTCCTTCCTTTGCAACATGGGATGAAGAAGAGGTGTCTATAAAGTTAATCTGAGTTGACTAGCTTTCTCCATAATTTATATGTCCCTTAAATTCATACTGACACAAAGAAGTTGCTTTCTGCTTACAGAGCTAATGCAAGAATGTCCTTCTCTTGGTCATAGAGTAAGTGTAATATGAACTGTCCCTGGCAACCAGTGGAACAGAACCATGATTTGTATGTTATCTTTCTCAGAGGACAGACATGCAAGAAAAAGGTACAGAAGGTTTTGAAGTGCTATTCAGAGTAGGCTCTGTGCAATCCAAATCTTTTCTGTCTAGTCACACATTTAATGATCATATTTACACAGTGGTCATTCCAGACCAGGCTTCCAACCATGAAAACGATGCGTTAATTTTTTATTAGTTGATCAGGTTAGGTCATGAATGCACCTTCAGGCTGTAGCCAGGGCTGTCTATTCTCATGGTTACAGTAAAAACATTGATAAGGTTGGAAGAATAAGGAAGGGGAGAAGTGAATCATAGAGAGGGTAACTGGTGAAATTGAAATGACAGGAATATTATTAGCCAAAAATGTTTAAAACTAATGATTGGTCAATTGCAAGGTCCTCGTTAGCTGTGGCTTGTAAGTAGTTTTATGCTGCCTGTGTCGTCATTAATTCAGTGTGTTCACACAGCCATGACACTTTCAAGTTTTTTTCTGTATTTGACTGTTCCAGTCTGTTTTAAACACATATTGGAAAATGTATAAGAAAACATAGCATTGCACCATTATTTCTTATTCATATCACCAGATCACATTAAGACAGCTCAAATCAATTCACAATTCCAGATGCTGCAGTTATAAATAATGTGAAGGGAGAGCAGGTGGAAGAAATAAAAGCACGAGCAGGGTAAATATGTGAGAGTTCTATTTGGAAAGTCTTAAATAACAATTTCCTAAGAGAAAAAGCATTCCAGTTCAGAAGGTTTGACAGGGTGAACAATTTCATTTCTTATTATTCATTTCCCATAATCTCTCACTTGTCCAAGCACATGGCTTGTGTACATACTCTTACTGTATGTGTACACTTCTACAAATACACATGTGAATTTAAGTCTTTAAGGAAAGAAAATATTGGGAGATTTTTTTTAAATCTTAACAGTCTTTGGGTCTTCTGTTTATGTCGTGATTGCATTTTGTGATCTGACACTTCAGCCCAGCACCCATTATATATTTCACTGCCTTTTTAACAGCTCCAGATTGCTCTTACAACAAATTCGCCTATTTAAACTATCTGAATCAGAATGAACCAGGCCAGGAAAATCTGCTTTAAGCAACTTCAGCTAGCTGAACTCTTTTGCAGCTGAGGGTGCATTCAGAGAAGCAATTGCCTGGCAGATCTGCAAGGGCTTTAATCTCTTGCAGACGTGTAAATGAGCAGCAGGGAGCAGACTGCAAGGTCTTCTGCTGTCCTGGAGTCTGGAGACTGCACAGCTGTACTCAGCCTGAGCCAAAACATGCTTAGTACTGAAGCCATCTTCAACAGCACCTTACCAGTAGATGGAGATGCTGAATATGAACTGAACAAAGGTTAGGTTAAAAAAATCTTTTCCTGTATCCAAAACCTCTCTTAGTTCTCTGCACAGTCTAATCCATGCTTTCTGCCTTCAAACACTGCCAAACACACGCATTTTGTGTTGTTCTTAACTCACAGATTCCTCATCACGCCCCATATCTGCATAATCTTCCTCAGACATGCATATATTGAGCCCTTCAGGCAGGTCTTCTAAGATGACAGCATTGCCCTTGTAGTGGTCTCCAATGAAGCAGGGCATTTCTTCTCTCCCTCTCTCAGAGGAGGTGATGTTCATGTCTTGGTATTCCCTGCTGCACAAGGAAGTGATTGATGTAAGACCAAGCCCATGGTCTGACAAAAGATGAGCACAGGGGCTGACTGGCACAACCTACCCATTAGTGGCTGAAGGAAATTCTCCATCTTAGCTTCTGGGTAGAAAGTGAGGAACCTCATAAACTTAAACTTTTTGGTTATGCTGACTTTCTAAAGACATTGCTACAGCAGTTTTCAAGTTTTATGTATAGATTCAGATCCAGAGACTCTGCCCAGTGTGCAGGTGATAGTGAAGATGGCTTAAGTGTGGGCAGGTTTCGGCTTAGGCTGAGGAGACCTGCAAACTTGCCAGACTTCAAAGCATGGCTCTAGACTACTGCAAGAGAGTTATATCTTGCTAGAAGGTTCACGGTAGGCTTAGAGTAAAGCAAAGAGACTCTCTGAACATCTCACTGGCAGGAGGAAGGTAATTTCTCCAGCTTCAAAACCATGAACATGTTGGAGTCAGTCTAAGAAGGTTGCTGATTGTTATCTGTGGGGAAGATCTGACTGAGTGCAGCAGAGGGCAGCAGCTGATATACATATATGTGCACACACAACTAACACTCAACTCATACCTCTTTTCAGTATTTTAAGAATTACTCCTTTCTCCCCGTCAAACATGGACTAATGAGTTTTGGAACTATGCAGATGAGTTAATTACTTTCAATCTGAACCTGTGAGCTTATAAAAATAAGTTTCTCATGCCAGACAGGGATCAAGGCCATTTGCTGTGTTTTGCTTCTGCTTAAGTAACCTGCATCCACGTTTACACACCACAGATGTACTCTACAGTTCATTGCTGAGTTTACAACAACAGGGATATACCATTATAAAAGAAGCAGGGGCATTTATTCTAAGTGCTTTTTGTACGTGCCTTGATGAACTTATAAACAAGCAACTCTACTGAGACCAGGAGGTCAGAAAGTGCTTTGTAGACCAGAAAACGGAATCCATGATCCTGGATTCACCAGATAGTTCACTTGTCTTCATCTCTGAGGGCTTTTTCCCAGCCTGCCTTTCTGAGGCTACCCTAATTACCACAACAACCTTGAGGGGGGAACCATCACTTTAGGCATGAGCCATGTTCTTTTTCTACAGAAAACTATAAATACATTTTCTTTCTATGAAACGCATTTTACAACAGAGACAGAGATGTAAGAAAAAAAACCCTCATATGGGGTTCTGAGGTTTTGGAAATGTTTGTGGGAGCTTGCCTCACTAGAGTGTTCTTAAAGAGCATTTATTCTTCTGTAAGACTTGTGTCTTTGCGCTTAAGACACATGGTGCTTGTGTCTTTGATGAGAATGATTCAGTTGTTTAAAATACGTCTAAGCAAAATGATCCTGAGCCTTCGAGTGAAAGTCAAACTCAGATACTGAGTTTCTTCAAGCTTGATGCTGGTTGCATCTGGTCTCTGTTCTGATAGATAATAGAGGTTGCAATCAGGTGGAAATGAAGCAAGTGCATCTCGATTTTTCTTTAATCCACAAATGATTTGAATCCAGTGTTTCAGTCTGTATCTGCCTGACACTAAACATTGTATTTAGTGCATTTAGAATTGCTGTAGTGGGTTCTGGCACCATTACAAGAACAGTTCTCTATCTTGCCCAAACTAATGAAGGACATCTCTAAGAGGCTAAAGGAAAAGTTTGCTCATAGACAAATTATTTCAAAACTTCTAGTGGTTAGTAACTGGGTTGTGTATTTTCTTCAAACTGTTCCAGCTACTGCGTTACTATCCAGCTCACTGTCATATCCTTTCTCACTTTTACGGAACTGTTATCCTCCATGCTACTCCTTACAAGTAAGATATTTCAGGATACTTGCATTTAACAAAATAAATGAGTTTTCAAATTATGTCATTTTAAGAAACGCTTCCAACCTAATTCCTTATGGAATACAGAGGAGCTGAAAAAAACCCCTTTTAATTTCTATAGTGCAAGAAGCCCTCATGAAAAGTTAATATTTTTAATTTCCTCTTGAAGTCCCAAATCCTGGAGTTTAAATATATAGGAGTCTCAACATTCTAGTCTGCATGTTTGCAGGGAAAAACTTTAAAATGTCAGTTAAGTGTATTCTTCATTCTTACAAAACATAACATATTATAGATAACTATTTAGTATTATAAGCCATCATAGTAAGTAGTAATAGTCATAGTAGTATAATCTCTGGATTTTAAGCCTGTCTTGCAATTTTAAGGTCCTTGACTGATACCTCCAGTGAGCTTAGAGTTAACAAAATTATTTCTTAAGTGGAGCCCTTCAGAATTTAAGACTCTGGCAAGAAAAAGCTACATGGGAAAGAAGAAACGTTACTGCTGGCCCTGACTCAAATAATTTTCATGGACACCCAAGCAGGGTAACAATAAATGGTTCTTTCAATGCAACCAGGAAGTGACAAACAGCAACAAAAACTGAATCCAAGTTTTCTGTGGGAATTTCTCTCTGCCTTCTCACACACAATTCCCTCAACTTTGCATTGAAAGTGATAAATAGCAAAAAGTTTGTTAGTTATCAGGAGCATGACTTAAACTGTGTCTACCTGGAAATAAGAGAAAGGGTCTCCTGACCTCTCTTGGCCATACCTGTGACAAGTTTATTTCCCTCTGCCTTATGCCCTGACACTAATGAAGAAGAGCTCATGCCATGCTAATTGCTGTTGCAAAGGGAAGAAAGGACCTGAAAGCTGGGTTAAACACATAAACACCT
>JBCJKH010054151.1:20698-52797 GCA_039877255.1 Loriculus beryllinus
CTTTCCTTTCCTTTCCTTTCCTTTCCTTTCCTTTCCTTTCCTTTCCTTTCCTTTCCTTTCCTTTCCTTTCCTTTTCTTTTGTCTTTCCTCTCCTCCCCTCTCCTCCCCTCTCCTCTCCTCTCCTCTCCCTCTCCCTCTTCCCCTGCCCTCCCCTCCCCTCCCCTCCCCTCTCCTCCCCTTCTCTCCCTCTCCCTCTCCCTCTTCCCCTGCCCTCCCCTGCCCTCCTCTCCTCTTTCTCTGCCTTTAAGTGGCTGATTTCTCTCTTCCATGTTTCTCCCGGGTAGTCAGTGTCTGAGAGTATCCAACTTATTGCTTCTTAAGGGAACTATATGCAACAAAATTGCTTTACGGAATTTTCAGATAGAAGCATTGCTGCATAATTTTGCAAGATACATTTTTTCACCACCACCACACACCTCACCCTCCCCATAATTTAATCCTCCTTCCATTACTATTAGCCAGTCAGCATTGGAGATGCATGACTCTTGTTAACAAGTGAATCAATACCAAGCATCTGGACAGTAGGAGAGAAGGGGCATATGCTCTGTCAATTTAGACCATCAAATAACATATTGTAATCACTAGTGAAAAATCTGTTGAGAGTATGTGAACTATTTTGATGGGCCATGATATGTGTCCTTTTTCTTGATCTGAAATACCAGTTGGATGCAATGGATGGGGAAAATAAACTAGCAATAATGAATCAAACCAAAATGCTCAAATAACATGAAGAACAAAATTCCACAGTTACAAGGATAAAAAATGAAAACAGTAAAATTAATATTTCTGGAAATATGGAAAAGTTCAAATTACATTAATGGGTAGAGGAGCTGAAACGTATGTTTAGGGGCTGGAATATAATATTTTCATGTAATAATTATGACACGTCAGAAAAGTGAAAGCTACAATCTCCGTACAAGAAATTAAAAGGACTAGAGTATAAACTTGAATCTCTGAGCATAGTGTAGTATATATACAAATAGGATTTCACAAAATAAAATCATTTTCAGGACAAGGAATGAACTGTGTGTTGCAAATAATCTTTATTTTTGGCTAAATTAGATAGTGCAAAATAACTTTTCTGAGATGATTATCTGAAAAACTCTCAGTAAAATTAATTAAGGATCAGGAGCTTCCTTGAGCTGAAAAACTGCTTGATCAGTGTTACCCTGGAAGAAACTATTGGCCACCACCTGTTATTTATGTCCACAAACAACAAAATACTTCTTCCTTTTCCTGAAAAGCTTCAGCACGGAGGTAAGAAACTTTCATTTCAAAGCTAAATGTACTAACTGCTCACCAGTACCCAGGGAATTCTTATCAGCCTCAAAATTTTTTTTTGACCCTTTTTATTGGAAAGGTATTTCCTGGATGAAAACTGAGCAGAGGCTTTCTGAAGAAGGAAAAGTTTGGTCTATGCTGTCACATGCTTTGAAGACAAATGCGAAGGCAAACTTCCTTCTTCAGAAAACCAAACAAAATCCCAAAGCCTCACTTGATTTAATCATAAAATCATAGAATAATATGGGTTAGAAGGGACTTTCAAAGGTCACCTAGTTCAAGCCACCAACTTTTAGAAAATGTTTTCCCAATAACTTTACATAATTATTACCTAACTAGTTCTCAAATATATGTCTACCTTTAATATAGAAATCAAGAATATGAAAGTGAAAAATATATTAATATATACCTGAAGACCTAATAAAGGTCTTTGCAATGGTAAGGAATATAGCTTTATAGGGAATTGTTTTTAGATATGCAAGTGATGTTGAAATACATAATAAACTGTCTTCCTAAACTATTGATTTTCAAACTAAATTACAAAGGATTATTGTTTTACAGTGATTAGCAGAAACAGACAGATGACCTATAAATGGCTGATAGTACCAGACATAGATTGTAATCCATAGATAGTTAACAGTGAAGTGTATATTTAATATGCAGTAAAAAGTAGAACGAAGAAAATTAAAAAATATTACAAGTGTATATACATGTTAGCATGTGCAAAATATATAATATAAATATAAACCATACTTGTAACACTTGTTATGAGAGTTCACTGACAGCAGCATGACCAAATTTAAGAGTTTCATTAAAGATAATCCTAGTCAGAATCTTCAAACTTTATACTTAGCTTTCTGCTGTTCAGTGAGATAATTTACCCTACTCATAAATATGAATTGCATGACTAACAACTTCCTTTTGTATTTTGTAAAGAAAATTCTAGGAAGTAAATCAAAATCAATTGTAGACATGACTCAAAGGAACTGGTAGTTTGGTTAATGATTTTGAATATAAAAGACTGACTTTTTTCAGAGTCTTAAGGAATTCTTCCACAACCCTTTCCTAAAGCAGAATAAAAAATCCAAAATGTAATCTTGTCAGTTTACTGTGTCATTTGTGAGAGGGTCAGAGGTTTATTCACTCCAATTCAGAGAAGATAATAGAAAATAAGATGCAAGTGTGAGAAAAATCATTTGAAAAATGAAAGTGAATCAAGACCTTTAAAAAAATATTCCTGAGACAAGCTAAAGATTAAAAAAGTGAAAACTGCTGTAAGAGTAAACAAGCATTCCAATATACACATATTTTGATTAATTATGTTCTTAAATAGATAAGTGAAAGATAGCTGTAAGACTGAAACTTTAGCTTTTTAAGCCGTATTTTATGGAATAGAAGATTGGGGTTTGAAATACAGCATTTGTGGAGGCAAAGTGGTTTTATCCTATACAAAATTGTAAATATAAATTACATAGCAAGTATGGAAGCCTTCTGTTTTTAGTTATTAAATGAAAATTATAATAAATAACTTAGTGTCAGGAATTGGCTTATGATTAAGCTTTTTTAAAACCTCATATGTAAAAATTCCTGCAATTCATAATCAGGCCAAATAGCCATAGACTTCATGGTTATATTCAGTGAATCTGAAATGAATAAGGTAATACTTAGCATATATAAGGAAGAAAGAAAACAATAGCTATTGGTTTGTGGTTTAACAATTGCTGTGTTGCCACTTGCAGTTGTTTGTTTCTTAAGGAAAATTTTCAGAGAATCATAGAATGGTTTGGGTTGGAAGGGACCTTAAAGGTAATCCAGATCCAACCCCCCCCCCCCCCCCCATTATGGTTCCACTAGACCAGGTTTCTCAAAATCCAGTCCAGCCTGGCCTTGAACACTGCCAGGGATGGAGCAGCCACAGCTGCTCTGGGCAAACTATTTCTGTCTCACCACTTTCACAGTAAAGAATTTCTTCCTAATATCTAATCTAAATCTAGTCTCTTTCAGTTTAAACCCATTACTCCTTGTCCTACCACTACTTGGTCTTGCCAAATGTCCCTCTCCAGCTTTCTTGTAGGCAACTGTTAGGTACTAAAAGGCTGCTAGAAGGTCTTGGAGTCTTCTCTTCACCACGCTGAACATGCCTAACTCGCTCAGTCTGTCTTTATAGGTGAGGTGCACCAACCCTCCTATCATCTTCATGGCCTGCCTCTGGAGGCACTTCAGCAGGTCCTTCTCACACTGGGGGCAGCAGAGCTGAATGCAGTGCTCCAGGTGGAGTCTCACATGAAAGGGGGAGAATCACCTCCCTCAACCTGCTGGTCATGCTTCTGATGCAGGTCAGATTTCTGGGCTGCAGATGCACGCTGCTGGCTGATGTTGTGTTTCCGGTCAGCCAGCACGAGGTCTTTCTCTCCATGGCTGCTATCAATCCATTCTCCTCCCAACCTATATCTGTGCTTAGGATTGCCCTGACTCAGATGCAGGACCTTGCACTTGGCTTTGTTCACAGGCCCATCTCTCAAGCCTGTCAAGGTCCCTCTGGATAGTGTTCCTCCTCTCAACTGTGTCAATGAACCACACAGCTTTGTGCTGTCCACCAACTTTCTGAGCGTGCACACAATCCTACTGTCCATGTTGCCAATACAGATATTAAACAGTGCTGGTTCCAGTACTGATCCCTGAGGAACACATACCAATCCCTGAGGGTTTTGCTTTCCAATAGTTTATTTACCTTAATGGATATAAGAAACCAGAAAAAAGAGAAAAAGGCCCAAACACCCACATGTTGTAAAGTTAAAAGAAAGCAGTGGGTTTGCATACCCTTAGTCATGTATAAATTGCAATAATATCAGTTGTATACAACAAATGAGTGAAGTAGCTATACCCCCAAGAAGCTGTCCAGAAGATGAATCTTCAGAAGTGAAGAGTGTTTGAGACATATACAGCTTTTAAGACTTATTCATGTAGGTGATTTCATCCAAACCTCATTTAGACAAATGTCCATGGATTTCTTGGGTTTGGTTTCCTGTAACCTACATTTTACTGACTGCTAGAGCTCTTGATGAGTAAAATCTTTAAACTGCAGGCACTGCTCTTTTGCTTTGATGAACCAAGAAGCCCTACTTAAAAAGGCCAAACTTCCAAAACCATAAAATGCCAATCAATGCTTTTCATATATATTAACATTTCACGACAAATGACAAGACTGAAGACACCTTATTCCATTGTATAACACTAAATCATGACTAGTTTCATTGAAAAGAGTAAGAATTTTTGTATGAGTAATTTTTTGCCCACAAGGGCAAGGAAATAAGCAAGGGATTCAAACAGTTGTCCAGACCATTTTTCTGCCAATTAAATTGCATATGATATTGTATAAGGTTTCAAGGTAAAAGAGGTAAAACTAAGGGAAAATGAGTAAGGATTTCCTTGATTTATCTGCTGGACTAATTCTCAAATGTTGTGACTGTTAATCAAGAGGGAAAGTAACTTCTTAGTGGTTCAGTTGCATTATGAGGTGATTACTAGGTTTTATGTCCTTGTTTATTATCTCCTTGAAATAGTATTTAATATGAACACACTTTCTATTTAGAACGTGATAGGATTCACAGAAAAAGACAAGCAAATGCAGTTTAATCTGAAGTGATATGGTGTAGGTTTATTATTTTGACCACAGGGAACTCAGACTGACTTTCAATAGAGTAATCAGTGTTGGATTCTGTGTCTTAACATAAAGTGGTACGGCACACCTCCTGAAGCCAAAGAATAACATTTCTTCCTTAATATTTCTCAGTAGGTTTTCAATCTGACTGCTTTCTTGCGTTTCTTTCTGAGCTGTCATTTCCAAAGGACTATAGCTAAAAGATCAAAGCAATCATATGTTAGAAGTTGGCTAAAAAACTTGTACTCAGTCATTAGACAGTGTTGAAAAATAGATATTTTCTTTTATAACTGTAATGGAGTTTCAGAGCCTGAAGAATCAATTCTACATCAAAGAGTCAATGGTATGAGAAATATGCTTTTTTTTTTTTTTTTTTGAAACATATTAAAACGTTCATTCATAACAAACATTTTATTCTGAACTCTTATACTATTAGATTTATATCTCACAAAACAAAGTTTTGTATTTGATGTTCACAAAGGGATGAGCCAAGTGAAAACCATGCTGTAGCTATCATCTGGCAGCACCTTATTTAGCTAAAATCAGAATAAGACACTGCTGAGCTTTGACATACATAGTTTACAATAATGGAGATTTGTCTTAATTCTTTTTTCTCTATAACCAGCATTACATACTCATTGCTCTGGTACAAAAATGGTTCACCTTGGTTTTACAAATTAATACATTTCACCTGTATGATGGTATATTTTATGTACACAGACAAAGCAGTTTAACACACAAAATATTTTGTTGCATCTCCCTGTTCAGTTTTAATTTATTCTGTATGTCCCATATAACCTTGTACATATATGCATGGGGTTTATACCCCTGAAAGTAGATTTTCAGATGTATATAACAAATACGAACTTATGTATTCTGGTGAACCAGTTACATATATAGCATACATTATAAGAATAAAAACAACAGGATTTTTCCCATTCACAATGACTTTTTAAAATTAGAGCCATGTATATTATCTATTTGGCGAAAAATCCCAAATTACCAAAGTGTTTCATAAAATCTGATGATACATTTCAAAATCTGCCTACACAGACAGTCAGAAAGACCCTTGCTACAGACTATGAATATCACTGATTGTGTAAGAATGTGATTTGTTCTGCTCCAACTCTTGTATTTTTTATTTGCATTATTATTAGACACTAGACCTGAATTACTGAGGGAAATAAAAGACATCAACCTTTAGCATATATGGTTTCAGAGAGTGCACGTATTCTGGAAAACACATGAACTATTATCTGGGATTTTCAATGTGATCCTTACAGTCTTACTACTAGAAGAAAAAGGAGGGTTGTGTTGTTCCCCTCCCCTCCTTTTCCTTGCCCCCTGTGGAAATAATGAGTTCTCAAAGAAAAATACCTGCTGTTTATTCTGTTTTAAATTGGCCTAGTTTGATTCCAGCATCTGCTCCTTTAGTTTTGTAAAACACTTAATGTTCTACTAGTGCCTGATCCTGATTCCAAAATTTGATATATTAGGTAAAATAGTTGTAAATTCTTTCATGAGGAAAACTTCAACATAATTTTGTAATCCTTATCTAGTTTCAGGATCTCACTAGATGATGGTTACTACCTCATGAGAAAACTCTCAACTCAACTGTTACTCTAATAATTTTTGTCAAAAAAAACCAAAAATGAAGATTCTATGGAATATCTGATCAGTGAGAGAGTGTGGGTGGAAACATTAACTACAGATAAGAATTGCAGAAACATCTCATGTGGTATTGCTGCCATTTAATTCCAGTCATAAAATATAGTCTAAGGTACATAGAAAAATGCAAATATGGAACTTTCAGACATTTTACTGCTGTCTTTAACCACCACAACTGAGGAAATGACACTCCCTCTTTCATTAGGCTGTTGAGATCCAAAAATAATCACTATTATGACTATGAATCACAACCAAGTTACTGTCCTAGTTACTCTATTCCAGCTGTAACCAGAACACCCAGAAATGTAGTTTATTTAATGCACTTTTTCATATCCTTGCCCCCAGCTGCATGGATATATTCATAACCACTTACATCATGGATACTGAAAATAGGTCTTTTCTGTTATGATTTAGATTGCAATCTACAATCAGCTATTTCTGATTTATTTCTTATTCTGAAAAATTAGTTAAAATTTAAAAAGTCTTGAAAATCGTGGTTCAAATCTGTAATTTAAAATGCCAGTGACTAAAACCTTTTATTTTCTCATAAGATAGGTAAGAAATTGCAATAATATTTACGATAAAACTGATAATTAATTTCCAATGTAATTACTATACAAATGCACATATAAGCATACATGTGGGCATGTGTGTTTTATACTCAACATAAAGTATATATTACATAAAGTAAGTATATAGTGTTTTGTTTAACATTGTCAATTCAAAAGCCATGGAAGCACCATGGAAAGTTCCTAGATTGTTACATGCTTTTTTGTCTCCTTTAATGCATCTCCTTATCTCCAGAAAATGATACAATTCTTTATTAGCAATAGCCTAAATTAGTAGAAGCACAAAAGTACAATTAAAATGTTATTTATATTGCCTATAATTCATGTGCTCTGGAAACAGAAGACAGGTTTTATTACTGAAGTTTTACATAGGAAAAGTCTTGTGTCCTTTCTTATCCTCCTTGACTGCAATATGGTTCCCCTATAAACAAGATCAATCTACTTCACATTCAGTAAAGGATCAAGTGTTGCATTTTTAATTGTGAGCAACAAATGATTACTGGACTTAGTGAAATCCAGATGATGTGTAAAGTAAAGCACTAGTCACCGCAGATCATGTTAGGATGACATAATCTAGCTGTACATGCAGCAGTACAGAAGGTATCTGGAGCAGCAGAAAGCTTTAAACACCTGCCTCCTTTGGGAAGGGGGCACGCAGAATAAGCACAGTAAGCAGATATTTTTATATATATATGTATACAGTATTTATGCTACGTATAAACAGCAGAGATTTCATTAGTTACTTAATTTCTTTAATATAATTTTGTACTTTTGAATGGAAAAGGAAAGACAAAAGAGTTGGTTTCCTCTGAAGCATCTCAGTTTTTACATTTGATCCTGTACTAGTGACTGACAGATTAATAACTTTCTAATAGTTTAAATTATTGATCTCAATATTTTCTTAGCAACCACAGAGATTTCTGGTATTTTTTTAATATTTATATTCTTGCATCTGTTAAATGTTAAGGGGTCTGGTGGTTTTTGGTTGTTTTTTTTTGTTTGTTTTTTTTGGGGGAGGTGATGGGGGTGTTACTTTTTTTTTTATATATATATTCAAATAGCGGTATCAATAAACATACATTGATTTTTTGTTTCCTCCATAAAATAGCTGAATTGAATTTCTCAAGCATGATTCTAATAAGGTATTTTCTTACTCTCCACAGACAAATGTATATAGCTCAGTTAAAATATTCTCTGACAATAATGCTGACACCTTACACATTCCTCTCTCACAGAACTGGTTTGTTTAGAGACTTTTATGCTCTTAGGAACCTTATCATGTATGAATAGCTAGCCTTTTAGATGATGAAACTCCTGTTAGCAAGGATTTAGCAAGACTGCGATGCAGACTCTATTCTGTAACAAAAACATTTTGTTAATCTGTTCTAACCACTGGTGAGCATTCCATTACCACAAAACCCTGCCATTTTGATGCTAGTCTCTAGACGTATGTTAAGGTTAAATAGTGATAGAAGGGTGCTAAATGAAGGTTTATCAGGTTACCCTACATCAGAACTGTGATAAAGCTCCACCAGGAAAGCATCAAATGGAGCAAGGGTCTATTCAGAAATGTTTGACAGAAGACACAACATTACAGTGAGACTTGTCTAAATGACAGCATGGCTTAAGTGTGGAATTTCTGCTAAGCAGAACCTGGTGACTGCCTTGACTCCTGCAGTCTGTGCTGAGTTCACTATGTTTCAGGGTGAGTCAACCAAACCTAGGAATCTGTATAAGTAGGCAGGAAATCTTACAACGAGAAGCTTCCTTACCTTTTTATATCTATCAGTCTCCATCAGAAAAAAAAAAAAAAAGAAAAGGTGAGGTTCATAAATTATGGGATATAATACATCTCTGAACCTCAGTAATGTTTTGGTTTGAAAGCTATTTACACTAGGCTGACTTACTATTACTCTTTCTAATTTTGAGGCAGCACCACAGCTCTCTCACAAGTTCTCATCTTCAAAGTGATGCAGGGAAGCAGAAGACCCAGCCAGTTGGACATCGGCAGGAGCCATCTATTTGAATGAGTTTTGAATTTGTTGATTTCTCTTTAGCCATCCCACATCTTATTGTATATGTCCTTAGCAAACTCTGTTGCCATTGACAATAATCTTAGGTTTATAAGAATCTGATAGAGATTACCATCACTCTTTCTAATTTTGAGGCAGGACCATAGCTCTCTTACAAGTTCTCATCTTCAAAGTGATGCAAGGAAGCAGAAGACCCAGCCAGATGGCAGGAGCCATCTATTTGAATGAGTTTTGTATTTGCTGATTTCTCTTTAGCCGTCCCACATCTGATTGTATATGTCCTCAGCAAACTCTGTTGCCATTGACAATAATCTTAGGTTTATCAGAATCTGAAAGAGAGGTAATTAAAGCAAATTTGAAAATAAGTGATATTTTTCATTGTCTTAAAAGACTTAAGTAAAAGAACAGCCATTAGTACAAAGAATGTCTTAAATCTGCTCTCTCAAGTCCCTCTGAAAATTCCCATGTAAAGACAGGCAGTGGATGACAACGGGCTGGGCAGAGATGCCACAGCACTGGTGCCATTACAGGGACATGGGGACTGTATCATTTACAGAGAGGACATATTCCTATAAGCCATCCTGAAATAATTTTTGTGTAAGACAATGACTATTTCGGAATTGTACAAAGCAGAAAAAAAGACTGGAAATAAATGCAGGATTTCAAAACTAAGGTTTTGAGGTGTTCAGCTACAAAGAGACCACCAGATTAATTCTCTTATTTGGTTCTGACTTCCCATATGACATTGTGACTTTCCTTGAAAGATAAATATCAGATGTTTTAGGTATCTAATTATTTGAACAGCTTGAATAGAATCAGAATAAAATATTGCTATGTTACTATTTGCAGTAAAAATTTCTATAGTGTTTAGTACAGCCTGTATCATACTAGTGGCCCTCTTGAAAACATTAATGAATGGTAAAACCTGTTCAATTTAATATGTAGTTAACAGTAATTCAAGATACTATTTGCCTCAGAGAGTGCAAACTTGCAGTTGAGGAAGATTAACAGAAAGGAAGCAGAAGTCACAAAAAACAGTGGGACTTTTCACGAGGAAGAAAAATTTGAGACCCTGGCAAAAGGGTTCCACTTAGAAAATGATGCTAGCTCAAGAGGTTTAAAGACTAAAGAGGAAAAGAAGTCTTTCTTAAGAAAGTACAGGAGTAAGTGAACTGAGTAGTTGAAAGGTGCAGACAATGGGAACGATGAAGTTATTCATTAGGGACTGTAGTGACAGGACAAGGGGTAACGGGTTAAAATTTGAACAGGGGAGGTTTAGATTGGTATAAGGAAGAAATTCTTTACTGTTAGGGTGATGAGGCACTGGAATGGGTTGCCCAGGGAGGTTGTGAATGCTCCATTCTTGGTGCTGTTCAAGGCCAGGTTGGACAGAGTGTAAGTGTGTCCCTGCCCATGGCAGGGGGTTTGGAACTAGATGATCTTAAGGTCCTTCCCAACCCTAACTGTTCTATGATTCTATGACATCATCTGCAATTGTGTCTGCTGGCTTAGACACCTCCAACACTTTTTCTGACATTTTTAGTACTACAGAAGTGTTGGAAAATAATAAATTGCATTCACACACATCTGTGCTCTCCAAAAGAGTCCAGAAAGCAGCCAAATAATTCAGTGATTTTTTTTCAGCCTTTTGGGAGACTTTTTCCTGCCAATTTCCTATTGAACACCACAGCCAGCCAGTGGCAATCTGACACACGAATGTCTAAGCTGAGTATTGGTAAATGGTTGAAATACCAGTTTGTTAAGCAGTTTTATTTACTCCTTGTAGCCCCATCAGTCTGAGAGGCATTTTTGCCAGCACTTGTCTGTCATACACCATAGTGGACTTCTGCATGTTTTCATATTCTGACAAAAACGTGGATTGTTTTCCCTGCAACAAGGAAGCAGAGAAGAATACATTGGCTAAAAGTAATTTTTCTCCTCCAGCGCTTAAAATTTCTTACTTTTTTTTTGGCAAATCACTATCCAACCAGGATTTGCTTTTATTTTGTATGGCATACTTTTCTAGCATTTTAAAACTTTGGGTTTATGGCAGCTTCTTTCTCTGTTCCTGGCAGAGTTAATATCATATACTAATTTACTTGTAGAAATACGTGGTCTTTGGATTCCTTATCCCTGATTGTTGAAGTTACTTCTCTTCCACTTCATTTAAGCAGTGCTTGCTTTTGATGAAGTTGCTTGGAGCAGAAGCCTATCATTCAATCTCATTTTCCAACACCACTAAAACAGTTTTACAGTGACAGTTGTACCAGCATTAAAAGCTTCTGCTAATGCAGCTATGTTAATAGACTACATCCTGAACAGCTGCACTGCCCAAATGGAACACGGGCTTGAATCGCAGGCTGTGCTTTAGTGAGGCAGAAACAGCTACATACAAGACTGCAGAAAAGTATAAAATAATCAATTTGCAGCACCACTCATTTCATCACAGAACCAGAACTGACATCAGCTTTCAGAAAGGTGACCTGGGAGTCCATAGCTTGCGTTTTCTATCACTCCGTACCTCCAAGAAAGTTGCAAGCCTATTTTAATTGTATTTTATTTATCAGTAGATCCTACAAGAACCTACTTTCAGGAGCACTTAAAAACGCAAAAGGCATGTGCCAAATAGCAGTAGGCTCTGGCCAGGGGACTTCGGGAGCTCTACTTCTTAGCTTGGACAGTGCCATCAGCGTCATTCCCAATTCATCCATCGCTTACTGCCTTCACAGCGCTCGGAAGCAGCTGCCAGCAAAAGGAACGAGCAGTCCCCCCTTTCCTAGCCATCCGTGTGCCCCCACGCGTGTCCAGGGGGGCCGACACGGCGAGCCGGGAGAAACCAGGCAGCGGCGGGAGCAGGGGAATAACTGCAGGCCTGATAAAGCAGCTCCGGGCTCCAGCAGCCTTCCGACGCCGCAACGCCGACGGAAGCGCCGCCAGCCGCGGGGCAGCCCCGTCCTCACGGCCTGCCACAGGGACTGCCGAGAGGGGGACGGGCAGACGGGCGCTAATAAACCCCACCAAATAAGGAGCTGACAACCGCCACGGAAAGAGCTGGGGGATAAGCGGGAAGCGGGCTCCGCCTCAGGCCGGGAGATCCCTGCCCGCGCACCCTGCCCCACCGCAGCCGCCGCGCTAGAAAGCGCCTCCCCCGGCAGGGTTTGACGGCAGCGGGGAGGAATGTGTTTCCGGGGCGGGGAAAGCGCGGCTGAGCGCGGACCTTCCCCTCCGCCGCTGTGCCGGGCTCCCCCTCAGCAGCAAGGAGAATAGGGGGCGGTGAGCAGCTGGAGGGGGAGCGAGAAGCGAGGCCGGCCTTCCCGCCGTGCCGTGCTGCACCGCGCCCAGCCCAGCCCAACCCAGCCCGCTCCCGGGGCGCCAGTCAGCTAGGCGGGCCGGGGCCGGAGTGCCCGCCTGCCAGGAACCGGCCGCGCCGCGGACATGGCCGAGGTAGCGGGAGGACGGGGTTGGAGCTAGTCGGTAGCGGGCTGAGCGGTGCCTTCGCCGCCCGGGACGCTGGTATCTGAGCGGGCTCCGGCGGGTGGTGCGAAGAAGAGGGTGGCGAGCGCGGCTTCCTGTCGCCCACCCGCCCGACCTCCCGCCTCGCGTGGGGAGTCGCTGGCAGCGCTCGGGAGGAGCCGCCGCCGCCACGGGGCGCGGGTACGGCGGCGCCCGTTCGGGGCGGCTGATGGGGAGTCCCGGCGCCGGGAAGGTGTGCTAGTCCCGGGTCAGCGTTGCGGGCGGGCGGGATGGTGTCGGGCCCAGCCTGCGGCTTCCTGTGGCGGCGGGACGGCGGCATCGGGCCTCCCGTGCCGGTGGCGGCCAGGAAGGCCTTTGTCCCCCGGGGGGCCCAGTCCTGCTGTGCCCGGGCTGCGGCCGGGCCGCCCCGACCCTTCCCTGTCTGCCAAGGCGGGAGCGTTGTGCCAGTGCCCCGCTAGGAGCTGCCTTGTGCCGTCCGTGGCTGCCCGCACGGGTGCCCGGGAAGGGGCAGCACTAGGCTCGGAAAAGTTTCGGGCAGCTGCCCCGGGAGGGCCCGGTGCGGCGGCGAGAGAGGCGAGGGAGAGGCTTACCCTCCGCGGGAAGCAGAGGAGTTCCAGGGATGGGATCGTAAGGAGTGAGTCAGTGTAGGAACTCGAGTGTCTAGGGGGTTTGACCTGCACATGTCTGTTAAAAGTAACTATTAATAGCGGAATGTGTGCACTGTTCGAAGGATGGCGTGATTGTCAGCGCAGCCTTTTGACTGCTCGATGCGTTCGGTCTATGCAGTTTTTGCTCGAGGCTGCCTTGAGCCTCTGCAGCTCGTTATGAGCTTGTGTTGAGGTGAACGTGGGAATCCGAGGCCTCTGAATGTGGTCTGTTTCACACAGAGGTTTCTGAAATAGCTTGCAGCAATAGGACCGCAGTATTACTATCTTGCTATACCGATGGTTAGAAGGAAACATGGAGTGATAGGAAATTCTTTCTGACTCACTGTTTAGCCAATGTCAGATGTCTTTATCTTATGGAATAAGTGTCTGCCTGTTAGACTCATTAGGTAGTCTTTGTGACTATTTTTCTGTATGGAAAAAGGTTGAAAAATGGTTTTGGTTCCTTCTGCATTTGTCCTTGGAATAATAAAACGGTCCATTCATGCCACCACATGTGCATATACCTGTTGGGTGAAAATGTTGGTTTTTCTTTTGATTTCTGGTAGATTTGTCATTGGTGCTACAGTCCTGCTCATGACAAGACACACAGACCTTCAGGAGTAAAGATTGTCTCCATGCAGATCATTGGAACCACTCACGGCTAATGCTGTGTGTGTGCTTAAGTGTCGAAATGGAGCAGGACTTTATGTACGTGAGAGCAGCTTTAGATAATCTCCATTTCTGACACAACTATTGGATAGGTGATGGTGGTAGTGTGAGGAAAAACAGGTTTTATTATGGAATGTCATTACTTGGTAGTAGCATTTTTTCTTTTTTAGAAGTATTATACTATTAGAAAGATGTGAATGAGACTAAAATAAGCAGGACTCTAAAAGTAGCGAAGACATTTGTTATCCCAGTGATGAAACTAATGATTCATTCTCCTGTCACAAAAAATGTTACCTGCCTCTGGCAAATGATTAAGTAGCATTTTACAAGCCTGCCTAAGGCTATATTTATAAGGGTTGCAAAAACAGTGAGCCATTGGCAATGAGTAGGCAAGACAAGGCAAGTTTAAGATGGGTACACCTTCAACTTTTGTCCTTTTCAAAGATGTTTTAGCTGGAAAGTGCAAACCTGACAGGCATGCAGAAATCCTACCTTAATCAAAGTTGGAGCTGGTAAGTGCTGTATCTCTTTGCCAGCCACATGATAAATGAACCAGACTTGTTTCAAAATGGAGCGTTAGCAGTTAAATCTGGTGTTCTTTGTGTGTGCAGCCAGGGAGTTAATTTTTCTCCCTACATTTAGTCATCTAGTCTACATCATATCCCTAGTTATGTCCACCCTTGTGAAAGACTTATTCAGAGGGATGCAAATTTCTCTAGAATGTGCATGAATTTCTGATGTGAGGGCAGAATTTTAGTGTTTTTTCTTGTATTTTAAGTGACTCAAGTGGTTAATCTTCAGCCACTTCCTTTGGGAAGTGATTCCCACAGCTGAAAACAAACTGTCCGGAAACTTTTCCTGCTGTTCTTTCTTCCTGTTTCATGATTTCATTCCTCTGCTCTTAACCATCCTCCCTATACCTCTCTTAGGGTAGTTCTGCAATGGTGCAGTTCTGAAAGAGCTTGTTTGCTCTAGCAAGGGGGTCAGGAAATAGATAACTTGGGTAGCAGAAAGGCAGGCTTGGGGAGAGCGATGCAAACGTGGGGAGGACATGTGTTCTCCCTTGCCCTGAGTATAATTCCCTTGCCACCACTGGTATGACTGCTCTACAGTTGTTTGTAAATAGTTGTCATGCCTACTTTTCCACTCAGTCTTGATTTAGTTGAGTGATGTGATGTGCACTTAGCTGGTGGTTCTTCCAGTCCTCTGATCAGCATGCCACAGGCTGTGCATGACTCTTGGTGGTGTGGCCTTCAGAAACAGTTCTGTGATTGTGCAGGGCTACTGTTAAACATGCTGTTGAAGTACCTCCTTTGATGGGACCCTTTCTGTAAGCCATCATCAAAGGCTGTAGTTCTATAATGGGCTCCATCCCTGCTCCCTTTCCTTCTTGTGGACAGACATGAAGAGTTCCTGCTGTTTCTCACCTGCCTGTGGCTGGGGGCTTGGGCTTCTTCAGTGCAGAGCTGCCCATGATGTGTGATGCAGCCTTCACTCGCATAACCGTTGCATCTAGGAAGTGAACATGTGAGCTGTGCTGCCTTCTGTTCTGTTAGTTGCACCCACCCCATGGTGTGTTGAATGGATTTTTGAAGGCAGAAGAGTGGAGGCTGGATGGGGCTTTGCTGGCAGTTGGAATACCCAACCTCTCCTTTCTCTCCACTCTTGCAAATGCATTTTGTACCCCTTCTATTTGAGAGAGGGTATTATAATCAGTGATACATGGCAAAACTAAAGTTAACAGGCAGGGATTTTCCTAATCCATGTTAACTGTGGCAAGCTAGCTAGCTTTAAGATTGCTCATGCCTCCTCACATGGCACTTGGGAGAGATACTAGTTAGATCCAGAAAAGGGGGAATCCAGGCTTGGCAGCCTATTCTGGCCTTATTTATTTTTCTAGAACTTCAAGTAATTTATTTTATCCTTTTATCCAACTTTTTGTTTGGTTTTTTTTTTTCTTTTTTAGCATGGTCAGTCCCCCTGGCATCCTTTTCATTCTTAGGAGCTGCAGTCAGCCTTCTGAGCGAGAATCCTTCTTGGGTGTGCCTTTTCTTTTCCTCTTTTAGGCTTCTCGGGGTCTATTGGTGGATCTCATAAAGCAATTATGTAAATAATTTTTAAAAATATATAGTTAGGTTTATTACAAGTGTCATTAAAAAGTACTTGCCAGCATGTGTGCTGTTCTCCTGTGACCAGTTATTTAAGTCATCAGCTATATTCTATGTCCTGTAGAAAATTTGCTGTCTCTCAGAAGCAGAAAATGTGGAACAAAGTCCATGTTTTCCTATCTCTCATCCGCCCCTGTCTTTATACTGCCAGTCCTACAGATTGTTCCCACGTGCTCAACTTGCCTTGCTTTGAAGGTTCTTACTAATGGTAGTGTTCTCATTAGCAGGTCTAACACTGTTGGTTAGATGTCTTGATTTTTCAGGCTTCTGTGTGTGTGTGCACAGGGTTGTTTGGGGTTTTTGTACCAACATGAGCATCTTGGAGCTTTACAGGAAAATGAGGTTTTGGTATAGGGGAGAGTTAGGTGTTGTTTCTGAAGGGGATGTTTGCTTGTTTTTCAAGGGAGTGTCAGGGAGTGTCTGACAGATGAACAAATTCTGTGGCTCTGTCTCCTGCGCAGACACTGGCAATATCTCTGATTTAGGGTTTCTTTTGTCTCAAAAAATTGAAATTTGTTGGTTAATTGTAGTACTGAATAGTGTAATTTATGGTGGCTGATACCATCTCGTTTTTGCTGTGTAGTTCCTCCTCACTCTGGACTGCTCTATTCTGTTGTGTATTCTGTTGCCAGCTTTCTGAAAAGGGTGGTTAGTTGCCATGCAGTAACTGCAGTGGACCACAACATTGACCAGTATCTTGTCAGTTGTTGTGTTTACGGAGCCTCTCGGGTAGCCTACGAAGTCAGTTTTGTGTTTGCCCACAAATGGGAAGACAAATTCTGCTGCTGCTTTCTTTTTTTCCTTCTTTCCCTAATTTGGCCTGCATAGGTACAGCCTGCTAACCTTAAATTTATGAGTCCTTTCACTAAGCTTTCTTTTCTCCCACCACGTGGATGAGTAGTTTAAGTACCATTCACAAGCATATACAACTTCATCATAAGAAATTGTCACATACTTTAGCTGTGTTCATAACAGGCAGTATAAGTTTCTAGCCCAATTTAAGATGTGTGTAGGCTTGCCAGAGAGTTTCTATTGGGAATGACATGTAGAGAAAATGAAAATTCTGACTTCATTCAATGCAGAATGTCACACTGAGCACCTTGTTATATATGGCTAACTAGCACAGCTTTCTCTTTCAGGTCTAAGGGCGCTCTCTTTAGCGCGATGTTGCTGTTAGACATCCAGTGTTTTTGTAATGACTGCCTTCTCTTACTTTTCTCTTAGATTCATCAGGGTGGTTAATTGACTTGCTACACTATCATACTCTCCTATTAGCAGGTTGAAGATGTTTGCAGAGATGGTAAAGTCACTAATTTAGTGCAAAATTTGCACATAACCAAGCACATGGTAGGGAAAGTAGCCTGATGATAGTAGAATTTAATGTTTTCTTAGGGGAAAGGTAACAGGGTTTGTACCTGACCTGTAATCCTCTTCGGGGTGTCACTGAGTAAAGGCTCTTTAACATGAGTTATTTCTGTTTATGTCTTTCTCATTTTCTCTTTACAGTCAGCTGCAAAAATCGTTATGAAACATGCTTTCTGTCTTAAAAGCACTTACGTCCTTTCTTTCTTTTCCAGCAACAGTAAAAATATCGTTAGTATTCTTGTGGTTTTTATTAGAGAGGGAAGCTTTGAGTAACACAATTGAAGCTGGAATCTTAACTTTGTTACAGCTAGTAAGAGCTGAGAAGATATTGGTGTCTTCTTACCATTCTTTTAATTCTTTTATTTCTCCCACAGAAAAACATCTTGTGCAGCTTTAATAAATTATTGCAGTTCTCATGTTCTGCCAACAAGTCATTAGTTTGCTGTTTATAGTATTTTCTCTAACCTTATAATTTTTAAAGACCATGTTTAAGTGCAGATTCTTCTTAAAATGCTCATAAACTATAACATACAACATCTAATGCCAGTATTTTATACATATGCACATACCTACCCCCCCCCCACACCCTCCAAAGATCAGCATAATATTTGCTGTTCATTTATTTTGATTCATGGTTTATACAAGATCACTAATGCTTAACTTAGTCCTAGTTTTGATTTAGCGTAGTTTTAACTTCTGCTCTTGGTACATTCTGGTGTATAAGCAGGAAGAAGAGCCATTGTTTATATGGATTCGTATTGGATAAAACTATAAATTTCTATGTAGTATACATTAACTACATGTGAGTACTTAGCATTTGTAGTTAATTGTATGTTATGTCTATTTACAGATAAATTTTTAACTTCTAGAGCTGTGCAAGTAAATTCACTTTTGATGTGGAAGCTGACTAGAAAAAGTGAAAGCTTTCTTCTAATGTTGACTTTTGTGGTAGAATGAAAAGCAATAATTATATATTGGGCTGAACTGAAACACTGAACTTACCCTCATGCAAAGATGACTGATTTGTGGTTATTTACAGGAGTAGCAAAATAATTGTTTTTGATTACTTTAGAAAGAGTCAGTATTTCACTTAGGAAATGGTGATGTTGCGAATCAGAGGTAGTATCTTGAATATTAGTGCATACTTTGTCCCTGAGATCAAGGTTTTGAAAAGCAAACCTAAGATTGGGATATCTGGTCTGGCGTAACCTTGACCTGGAAGTAAATCTTGAGCTAAGGATGTGGGGCCATTCCCTTTTACAAAGTTAAAAAGAGGATAAGCTGTCATTCTAGGGTTTGTTAATTTTCTTTGGTGGAATTTAGTTCGGTGTGTCTTAACACAGTGCCAACTTCAAGCAATGGCACCAAGAGTCCTGTCTGCCTCTTGCACAGCCAGCTACTCTGTGAAGCTGTTTGATCTATCCTCATGTGCTCTGCCTCTTTGTAGGCTGGCAGGACCCCTGGGGAGTGATCTACCAGTGGCTTTGCAGAGGGTCACAGGATGCTTTCCCAGTGAGTTGTGGGATGATGTGGCTGTCAGGAGTGTATTAGGGTCTGTAGGAGGTCATTTGAAGGACCTATCATTCTAGTAGCTTGGCCAGCATTTTATGAAGGTTCAGTTGCTCAAGTATTAAACTGAGCAACATCCGAGCTCTACCTAGACGCTCAGTTGTCTGGCTTTCCAGATCTTGGGTAAAAGAGTTTTGTGTGAAGATGAATACAGCTAAAAGGAAAGCCTATTTCTGAAGTGGAGATAAACACAAAAGAATGAAATCTTTCTGATGTTAAACAAAAAGCACTCTCCTGGGAATCAAAAGATGACACATTTTAGTAGTCAGTAATCATTAAATTTTGCATCGGGATGACTTCTCATTATTACTGCATCTTTGCTAGCTGAGTGGCTCAAGTCTTGGTGCTTGTCCAGTCAGCAAGAGAAGTGCTCCCTGTTCTGATAATAAAAAGAAGAAATGAGGTAATCTGCTATCATCATCCACAAGATTGACTAGGGTAAGCAAGGTTTTGCTGCCAGTGTTTTCTGGCTGGGCTTTTTTGTCATTACACTGGTGCTTTATTTTCTCGTGTATTAGGAAATCAGTTTTATGGGCAGAGGGTAAAGTCCGTAATTACCTTCTCTGAGGTTCATTTTGTGGTTTTTGTATGGTTGTATTTAGCATATGTTGATGTGTTCACTACTAAACTAGGCTAACTAAAGATTGTCCTGATGCTGGAAGGCATACTGTGGCTCATCTACATGAAATAAAAGGCTTGACTGTTTCTGAGATGTCAATTACTGCTTTTGTGTCAGAGTAGATTAAAAATCTGTCTTTTGGTTTTGCATGAACGTAACCTGTGTGCGTTTCCAAAACATCTCTGAGTGTAACATTTTGGGAGATAACATTTAGTCTTTGCTTTTACTATACCACTCAAGATAGAGAATAATTTTTATACTGTTTTTGTAAGTTCTACACAAATGCGGATCTGTATGAGAAATTAGGGTACAAGAATTTCAGTGTAATTTTTCCTGGGTGTGGACCTGAGTGTAAAAAAGGAAACAGCAAATTTCCTTTTTTTTTCTTTCAGAAGAACCTGCTATAGCTATGGGCTATAGGCTGTTTAAAAGGCTTCTTAAAATTGATAAACAGGGTTGGGTTTTTTTTCTATGTATGTGTTACTTCCTTCTACTACAGATGTTGTTTATGTAGCTTTTCAAAGGCTAGACCAAAATGTTACATAGCCGTGTTGTTGATATCAGTAGTTTCAGTGAAAGACTCAACTTTAGCTTTAAAGTGTAACTAGATTGTGCAAGATTGCTGCCAGCATTTTTATCGTTGCCAGCTGACCAATCTGGAGGGTGTTTGGATAGTAATAAAAGAGCTTGCACAGATATTAGCTCTTTTTGGTTCTTAATTCACAATGCAATTTCAATTTCTAAATGAATGATGTCTGTATTTAACATAATTAACATTTGCTTGTAGCTGGAAGCAATTTTAATACTATGTGTCTGCAGAATTAAGAAGAAAAAAAAGAGCTCACTCACTAGTAATAACTTAAAACTCCACAGTAGACAAGTGGTTTCCAAATCTACCTGAATTTCATGCTATGTGAAATGTTCCAGTGGCCCTTGAACCATGAATTCAAATAAAAATGTGTTTTATTTTTGTAGGAACATGAATCTGCAGTAATTTATACCAATGTATAAGGTATACAGTGTAAGATCTTAACTGTCCCTCCTGCCTGTAGCTGTGCAGTCTGGCCGTTCTCCTTGCATCAGCAGTGGAAGTCATAAGGCTGTACAGTAAGTCATCGAAGTAGCTGATATGGTTGAAAAATAGCTTGGCAAAAAAAATTAATTTGTACAACTCAGTCAGTTATTTCAACTGGGTGACCACATGTTTTATCAGGGGTATGCTTCAGATCAAGGGGAGAAATAGGAAAACATGCAGCTCTTAGCAAGAGGAGCACAGGACTGTGGCAATCCAGAGATAAGCTGGCATAAACTGCTGTGGAACCTCACAGCATCTGCTTGTGCATGCTTCAGTGCTCTTCTGACTTGAGTAATCCATCTTAAGATTGCTACATCAGGTGAGAAATAACTCAGCAAGGAGTTATTGCTCAGATTGTTCCAGTCTCGGTTAAGAGATGAAAGTATCATTTACAGTTGGCACCAGATAGATGAAGGGTGCAAAGCGGGGAATTTTAGGGCCCCGAGAAGTTGAGCTGACTCTGTTCAGTGGTGGCAAACTGGTAGATCTCCTTGGTTACTTTGGGAAACTTTATCTTTTATTATCTTTTGCAATCCTCGCAGAAGCAGTCTGTGGACTCCAGACTTAAAATATTGCTCTGGAAAGCAGCAGAAGTGTAATAGGCAGGTTGTTGTTCAGGCAAGGACTGCTTTTTTCATGTACTTCCATGGGTCTGTTGTTTAAAAAAAATAATAATAAAATTAAGGTTGAAGTAACTTTTTTTTTGCTGAGATTGGTGAACTTTTTGCAAATCCTTAAACTTCAGGATTAAAACTTTAGGATGAAGTCCACGGTTCACTGTGTGCATATATCTAGCTGTATGTCACAGACATTGAATTAATAATCTTTAATATATATATATACACACAATATATGTATTTGTTATATATATCATATATATATAACATACATGTGTTGAAGATTTATAAAGCTGTATGTAGTTCTGTGGGATGACCAGTCTTTTGTTATTGCTAGATATTCATTTTTCTGACCACTTAGCTGAAGTTGAAAGTATGGTGAGATGGGAGTTTTTCAAGTACAAGTCTCATACTAAATTGTGTTGGAATAATGAATACTTTAAAAGAAACTTGCAATTAAATATGTGGATACTGTCTGTAAGTATTAATCTATGTACTTGCCATTCAAATCCTGAATTAAAATTCCCTTTGTCCCTTCCCCCCTGCAAAAAAAGGGGGGGGGGGCACAGATAAAAACCAAATTAAAAGCTTTCAGGGTTTTGTTCTTTGCCTGTCTTAATATTTTTCACCAACTAATTTATTAGAATAACCTATTGGAAAAAATAAAATCAGGCAAGTTCCTTGGCCTGGCTGGGTGCATTACAGAGCATTCATAAGCAATTCACCTGAGGCTAGCAGAGAAGGCAAGAGGCCTGGGACACCCTGTATTTAGGCTGGTCAAGAGTGCTGAAAGAGCCTGGTGTAATTTCAGAGGTCCGTCAGTCTGAGCTCCACCTGCCACTTTATAGAAGTTGTTTCCTCAGCACTTCTCTTGTCCATGTGAGGGCCTGGTTCAATTTGTCGAGGCTTACAGAGAGGGGGTTTTGATGTGGTGGGGAAAGGGATGACTCAAGGTACTGCTCTGCCAGCCTGACAAACAGAGCTGGAGTGGTGTGGTATGTGGGGAAGGTCCATGAGTTCAAGCAGAGGGGCAGAGGCTGCTTTTCTGGAGGTGGGGATGCTGCAGCACTGCCGTTACTTTCAGCAGCAGTTAGCTTTCATCTTGGTTTTGGTTGCTCAAACCATACCCTGAGCGTTAATGATAGCTACTGTGGGTGAACGGTGCCACGTAAAGACAGTTTCCGCTGAGTTTGCCCTTTGTGGTGTGCCAGCTTCTGGCTTCCTGCAGTACCTGCAGCAATAGCCACCAAGACATTTGCAACTGTTTTCTCTTCAAGAAATACATGAGCAAGACATTGTATTAACTGAATTTTTTTTTTGCTTTTTACTTATGACTGCACGTGCCTCTCTTATGCTTTTCCTTTAAACGGGAGACTTGGATTGAAGTACGTTCAGCCGGACATTGTGACAGATATTACTAAGGCCGTACAGCCTTGGAAGCATCAGTTACATTCAGCTGCGTAAGAGCTATATTTATAAGTTTAGTTAAACTTTTAGTTTTCTCATGTTGATGAATGTGAGGTTAAGTTGCACAGAATTAATATTCCCTTTATGGGAGTAGTAAGTGGCACAGTGTGTGGGTAATGTAATACTACCACAAGGAACAGACACCCATGTTTTCTACTAGAATGGCTTAAATCATTACGTGACATTCCTAATTGTTATCTGAGATGAAAATGTTAAACTTAGCCAAGCAGTCTTGTAGACTAGCAAAACTCATATAAATAAGCTAAGTATTCAATTCACACTCTCCCTGGCCAAAAAAAGTTTACTTATTTAAGCAAGAGGAAAAATTAAACTACTATGGCAAAATTATTGATGGGTCTAAAATCATTTGAAAAGTGATGAAACAACAGAGATGTTTATTTTTTTCCTGTTTTAATCACAATTGTAGAAAGCGGTCCTTGTAATAATGACAACCCTGAAATATTTATTATGGAAAAATGCCTTCTGAAAACAGTGAGATTGGGTGCAGTGGGAATTCTTACAAACTTATGGAGACAGTATGTTTTGAATCATCAGGGCTGTGATGGATTTGAACTGCTGAGAACTTCTGTTGGCAAGAGTACAGAAAAGCAGGTATTTTTGACATAAACACTTTCATGGAGGGGAAAAAATAAGTATTTTGGTTCCTAATACCTGTATGTTCTCGTTAGATCTTTATCTAAGAGGAAGCTTTCAGGGTGTGCATGTATAGAAGGTGCTGTAGATGCAGAAAATAGGAGTTTCAACTACAGTATAGGTACCTGAGGGCTTGGTGTGTTAGCCTTAGAGAGGTGCTATCTTTGTGGTGTGCTTTTATGTTAGCCTAAGAGTGGTGCTGGCTTTGTGGTCTCCTTGTCTGTTAGCATAAGCAGCATATTAATAGGCTTTACTATCTTGTCCTTGCTTAAAATTCAAGGAGAATCGTAAAGTCCTTATAGCAATCCCAGCTCTCTGTGGGCAGGAAGAGCTGCCATTGTATTTCCTAGCTAGAGACAGGAATGCAGGTGTGTGATGGTGGAGTGTTCTGCTTTCTTATTCCATACTTCAGTAAGCACAATCCTTTGAGAGGTGCAGAGTAGTAACAAGTAGTTACAAACTGCACGTTGCTGGTGTTTTAATAAGATGTACCTGCAGGCCTCTGCCTGCTTTGCTTGAGAATATGCAGAGTTTTATTTCCCTCCTAATCCAGTGTTGAATATTAAGCATAATACATCTGTTAGTCTAGTTTTCCAAAATACAGTTGTCAATTTACCCCGTAAATTGCAGTCTGTGGATAATTGCCTGGCAAAAAATATCTAAATAAACCTGTGTGGATAAAATAATATTCTCATGAGAAAGAGCACCTCGCTTGGCTTTTAAGCAGTTTCCATGGTAATCATACACAGGTTTTTTGTTCACATGAGCTGTGTGTAAGTACTACTTGCCTTTCAAGCAACAAGATGCTTTCCAAAGCAACTCCTAAACTATGGAATATTGGCTTCAATTGGGATTCAGCACGTCAAGAAAGTATTGTACAAATAGTCTCTTTGTCCACTTTAGGACCAAGCTAGGGACAAAGATGGTTTATACATCAAAGTAGTGTTCTTACTGGTGATATGGTAGTACTAAGGAGGTCTAGTGATGAACTACAAACCTTCTGTGCAAGGCTTTGTGTACATGTACTAGTTGAAAAATGGTCCCTCCTTCAAAAGTGGTGCTAACTAACCAGTGTTAGTTCTGCCTGCACCGCAGTGCTCTCTGAAAGGTATTAGAACAAAGAGAAGAGATCAAGGCTGCACTTGGGTTTTGCTGACTTGACAGGTGAAAGCTCTTTGTTAGTGGCAACATCTTCATGTTATCACTGAACATCTTTTCTCATTCTTTTACTTTCTATAACTATCACCAACATGAAATGTAGATTTGTGTGACTGAATGTTATGAAGAAGCAAATTGAGTAGGCTTTAGCAGCACCGGTATTCTTTGCAATTTACTATGCAACTTGGTTTTGGTGGTGATGAGTATTAATTTAGGTTTGCAGCTGGTTGCAGAAGTTTGCTTGTCATTATGTGAAATTATCAATTGATTTTTCCTAATGAAAATATGTATAGAAATAAAGTGCCATGAAATAAAACACTGTATGTACCTATTCTGCCTAAGTAGGTTTGCTGTGTTCCATAGAAGTCTAAATTTAGTAGTTGTCTCCTTACCAGAAGCTCCCTGGCTACATTTAGTTGCTTTGTGGAAAGTATTAATTAACTTCAAGTCCCTAGATAAGTCTGTGTAGTTCAGACTGCTCAGGTCTGCAGTTAGAGAGGGATTTCAGCTCAGTGTGCACTAGTCATAGTAGTCAGGCATGATACAAAAAGCTTGCAATTGATACAAAAAAGTGATGCAAATTGATACAAAAAGAGATACAAATGATACAAAAATTGATACAAATGATACAAAAAAGCTCTCTTCCACTCTGAGTTTGAACATAAATCTGTTTCCCTTCACTTTCCTACAGGTTAGGGCATTTGATTAGAAAAAAGCAAAGCTTGTACTCTGAATCATGATCCTAAGACTCTGCTTTTATCCACTGTCAACATGTAAAATCTCTATATACATTACAGGGAACAGGATATGGAACCCCACTTTAAGATCTTTCTTCTACCCACCACCATCTGTGCACCAATTTGTTTTCTGTCTCCATGCTTTTCATTCTTGATTGCATAGCAGTTTTGGTTTGATAAGAGTGGTGGAGAGTGCTCTTACTAGTATATCCTGTAGGATGATAACACATTACCAGGAAATGTGAATTCAAACCCTTTGGGACTGAGGAGGGGCTGGAGCCCAGTTATCATACTTCCTGATATGCCTCAGTGTTGTAAATATCTGGGTACTACCGCCCTGTATCATGCAAACTGTATCACAATGGGATCTACCACATTTTATCTCTCTCGAGGTAAACAGAAGTCAAATATCAGAAGACTTTATCATCTATAGTTGTTCTGAAATTGGTACCTCTTTTCTTGTGATTATAGAAGAAATGTATGTGTTCTATTAAGAAAAATCTCCTTCCCCACCCCCTTCCCGTTAGCCAGACACCTAACTTGGATGGGTTAGTTTCCACTCAGTAATTCAAATCAAGACCAAGAAATACTTTTCAGAAAACATACCTAATTGATTTTCCTTCCACTGTTCAGAATTGTCAGTAAGTTGAGGGTTCCTGTGAAATCCAGGAACAAGCATTGATAAATTCCCTATAAAAGCAATAATATGGTCAAACAATGTGAGTGCTTTTGAAGTTAGCTCTTCTGTCTCAGAGCAGCTGCATCGTGTATAAGCTAACAAACCCCCATACTCTGGGGACACAGGCCGATACCAAGAACAGCCTTCCAAATCTGCTCTCATGGGCTGTGGTCTCAGCCTCCTGGTACTTGTGCATGAATGTTTTCATGTATTTAGCTAAAGAGGCAATGTGATGCAGGTGCCCATGCTGGGTTTTCAGTAGCGGTTTCAGGTGCACAACTCTATTTTAGAACCTAACGCTTATTGATCTTTTTTTTTCCCATTGGATCCAGTCCTTTTTTGGTAAACTTTAAGCAACTTGATCTCTTGAGAATCTTTATAAATGTGTAAGTACGAATAAACTATGGGTAGTAATGCAGTATAACTGAGAGTCTTAGTAAACCAGTTGTGTTACTGTTTGTGTTTGTCTGCTTCCCTGTGGTTCTGACATGCAGAAATCAGTTTCCTGTAGATTTTAACTCATTGTAATTAAAATTTGAGTCCCAGCTGGTTCATTATATATTATTTTAACTTATGATGCCCTACCTAAACAGTGGTTATGGAAGTGCTTATCATGAGTATTTGGTGACTATGTGTGTTTTACTTCCTTAATTTACAGAAGATAACTGGCAGAGAAATGAAGTCTGATGTGGAACACTGCTGGTTCTTTTATCCTGTAGCATCACAGTAACTGAAGTGGTTATGCTGTATAGGTTTTTCAGGATGCAGTTTGAGTAAGCAGTCTCGATGTGGTGAATTTTTTGTGTAAAGCTGTTTCAGTGCTAAAGAATTTCTTAGTTTGCACGTTAACCTGGGTTAATGTCCCATTCTGTCCATATTACTGCAGGCAGTTCAAAATCTACTCTGTTAACATCTGCGAAGTTGCCAGGGAGTGAAAGAACATTGTGATCTTGATGAGCCACACTGTTGGTAGGCTGGTAGATAGGCTTTTGAAGACAGGCTTGCATCTAGAATTTCCATGTGGATCAGGATGTTGCAGAGTCCTGCTCTTGAGATTGCTCTTTTGTTGTCCATCTTGACTCGTCCCATCAAGTTCACTTCCCCTACATAGGGATACTCCACTAGCTATGTGCAGTTGGTGCATGGTCTAGAGCGCGGCCCCTCTGTGAAGGGCAACCATCATAGGGCTGATCCACATCTAGGGTAACAAACAGTTTTGTGCAGGGTGAGTTAGGGTTTTGGTTCTTTGTTTAAAATGTCTTGCTATTAAACCATCAGTGTTTACCCCAAATCTCCACTTCCATGAAGAAGAATGCATCACGTAGTTTCTTGATCTGATGGTCCTGAAACTTACTGTGCAGGCAGTGCATTCCAGCTATTATTAAGCATTGCAGTGACACTTACATTGACTAAGTAAATAAGATAGCTGTTAAGGTCACAAAGAATTATCTAGTTACGATTTGCTGGAAAATCTACACCACAAACTTGACAGTTTTAATCAGAAGTACCTCCTTCATGTGAAACACTAGTATCTGTACCCGTGCCTTTCTGAGAAAAATACTTCTATCAAGGCGGAGCAGCAAGGTACTATTTTGCCACTTTCCTTTATAGTGAATTCCTGCTTTGCAGTGAATTGTTGTAGAAGCAGATGTGCTTAGAGTCGTTGCATATCCAGGCAAATTTACGTTTGTAATAAATGACATTTGTCATGGAGCTCTGGCTGTTGGAAGTGGTTACAGAGATGTGGGTCCTTGCTAGAGGTCTGTAGTGCCAGTATAATTGCTGTCCCATGTCACTGGGATTGTTTGGTCCCTTCCAGTTAAGCAAATGGCTGTGTCTTTTTTTTCCTTTTCTCCAGAAATGTGAATGCAGTCCTCTTGTCAGCCCATAAAATTCATGCTGAAAAGTGTGGCCCTCAGCTAAAGCTAGAAAACCTTCTGGAGTGATGGAAGAAGGAACTTTTTTAGCAGAGTAGCCATCAAGTCCTGAAACGGGCGTCTCCAGAGACCATTTAATTCTGCTTATTTTAGAAACATGCCTCTTCCTGTTCTTTTTATAAGCAGAGTCTTGATGACTGAGGGTGCGGGTTGACTCTGTGACCAGTGCAGTCCAGCATACAGCCATGGGCAGTGGCTGAACAGCAGTGTCCTTTGCCTTTGTATCTCCTCAGTTCTCTTCTCCATCCCTATCTCACCACCTTCACCGGTTTCTTTGTTGGATTAGTGTTTCAGACAGATCTTTTCCGTGCTCCAGTGCTTCACGGTGGCTGCACCAGTGCTAGCACTGGTCAAAAAGGAAAGCAGTAAGAAGAATCAATCAGGAGGTTGATTAAAGAGGGTGAACAATCAACAAGGAGGATGAGGCAGTTCTCTTTGGTGACATTCCATCCTTAAGCTGGATGAAAAGGATTGTAAATGTAATCTCAGTTCTAGGAGGGATCAGGTCCATGCAGCATTTATGACTACGCTTTAAACATTTGAAAACACAGCTGATGCAAAGAGGTGTCAGTCTGCAAGAAACGCAAGCACTAGTCCAAAAGTGTGAGTTGCTTATTCATTTCTGGGTGTATAAGTGTAAGTGGAGTACTGTGTGGGGTTATGAAGTGAGTAGGCTGTAGGGTCACTTCTGCACAACTCCTCAACTCCCTCCTATATATTTAAGTGTTTCTCCCATGGGCTGAAGCATGGTTGTGTATTTCAATGGAAAGCTTTTCAGCAAGACACACTTCAATACGCAGCAGGGGCAGATGCCTTGTGGTG
Source organism: Loriculus beryllinus (assembly GCA_039877255.1). NCBI lineage: Eukaryota > Metazoa > Chordata > Aves > Psittaciformes > Psittacidae > Loriculus > Loriculus beryllinus. The sequence goes on from JBCJKH010054151.1 coordinate 49,568, forward strand.
CTTTCTTTTGTTTGGTATTGGCTTGGTGAATGCTGGAGTACGGGGTCACATGAGTTGCTGCTTGGCTGAGTGGAATAATACAGCAGTGGCCTACTGGCTTGTTTTTAGTGTTGCCTTAATGAAGGTGTAAACTGTGAATTGCATCAGGTAGAATGAAATGCTGAGCTGAAGAATGGTGAGAGGAGAGCAGGATATCCACTGATACTTCATTTCAAAGGAGTTGATGTTTTTGTAACTCTCCCCCTTTTTTCTTGATTCCATTTGCCCACTTAATTTTCTGCAGAGATCCTATTGGTGTTCTAATAAATAAGTTTAAAAAGCTGCAAATACTTCAGTGCTGTGGGATAGTAAACATTCTTTGTATCTCGATGATTAGCAGAATACAAAGGTGCTAAGTATTTAATTTGCAAATTCCAAGTTAATCTCGCTATGAAGAAATAATCATTCCTTTATCCCGTTGTCACTTAATGAGGCTTTAATTTCAAATTAGAAGCTCCAGAGATTTCCATCAAAGCTGGTTTTATAAAGAAAAATTTCTCTTCAAGCATTACTCCTTGTAGAGACAGCAAAAAAATGAAACCTTGGAAAGCAACAAGTCCTAATATTTGAGGTTATGTCCATGTTTATCTTCCTGAAATATTTAACAAAAATAGAGCACAACACACAAATGTGCAGAAATAATTTTAAAATCAGCCTTTGAAAAAAGATCCAACTGGTGATATCATTAAAGACATTTCAGTTCTTGGCGAGCTTGCCTTTTATAAGCTCTTGGCTGCATTTTTCTTTGGGGGGGGAAATCTCTTTTTCAAGGACACAGGGATATTTTTCAAGGATTTAATTAAAAGGGGGAGAACAAGTATAACAGAAAATAAGTAAACATTGCACAAAAAAAATCATTTATTTCTTGTAACAATGGATTCTTTTCTGTTCCAGTCATCTGTGGTTGCATACTGCTCAGTTCCAGCTCCATCAATGGTTTCCAAAGGCTTGCTTTAGCTGTCTAGTGCAGTTAGGCGTTATTTGTTTTGATTTATTCCCTTAACTGAACAATCTGCAGAAGGCAATCCACAGTCCGAACCAGTGACTTGCAGGAGAATGTGTCTGATACTGTTGGCACCAGGCTGCTGCAGCGGCTGATGGCAGAGGCTGCACATTGCTCTGCTTGCACTAACCTTCAGAGCTGAGCCCAAATTAGCAAATCTGTACCCGGGTTTTTCCAGCGCTCAGCAGATGGAAAAGCCATTAGGCAGTGGAGGTAAAGGAAGTGCTCGCATGTGTTGGGGGGCTGGCCCTGTGCTGGGAGAGGTGCTGGCTCAGCCTTATATGGAAGAGGACATTTTCCTTGTTAACTTTATGGGGAATCTGTGCCCAGAGCCGCCTTCATCATGTGGATGCATTTCCACAGGAACGTTTCTCTTCCAAATGGTCTTAATCATAGTTTTAGCACTGTGTCACATCTTTGCTGACTTATATAAATAAGTCTGCATGGGCTTGCTGCGCATCTGCTGCTGGTCTGCCCTAAAAAGGTGAACTGTTTATAATTTTCTCGTTTTGGCTAACAGAAAAGATGGTTCTAAACTGATGCCAGCAGCTTAGTTTGTTCTTACTGAAAAGCCCACCCCATTCTGGGCTGAACTTTAAAGCGAAACTGCTTCTCAAGTCACAAAATATCCTTTCATTAGAGGGAAGTAAGGCTTGCTAAACACAGAGCATACCTCCTGTAAAAACAGAAAAGAAGGAACCTAAAAGTTGAGCAGCCTGGTAAGGCTTTCTCCTCTGACTCCTAGTCTGACAGATGTGCTCTTACACCATGTAGCCACTGTCTTTCTCTAATCTCGATTCAGTCCCTTCATCTGTCTTCCACCTACTTGTGTTTGTTGGGTCTTGGTTGCCCTCTGATCCAGGTTCATGCTTATAGGTTTGATCTAAGTGATTGCTTACGAAGGAGACTTAATGGAAGAGTGTTCATGAAAGAGTTTTTGTGAATGAAGGCCTGATCACCTCTGCAGCAAAGGGTAGACAGAAAACTCAGAGTAACTTACATGCAATAAGTAATGCTCAAAAGTGAGGTATAATTCACAGTTCTTTTTTTAATCGGTAATTTCTTATGTGCGTATGTATAACATCTAGCAAAGGCATTCCATGGCAAATTCTCTGTAATTTTCCTATGTCTAAACTCCCCACTTCCCCCTGGCTACAGCATCCACTGAGGAGTAGGCCAGAATGATTTGTTGGAAACATATGAACTGTCTAATACTCTTGTTGGATACAGTTTGTTAGCAGAGGGTTGCCCTGTGTTTGCAACCTTCTGCACCAGATTTTAGAGCGGTCCCTTCTCTGTTAGGTGTAGCTGGATGTGCAAAATAATAATTATCAGTGACAATAAATCACTGTAGGAAAACCAAAGCTCCACCGCTTTGCTACTTAAAGTATTGCTCACTTTGCTGATGATTTATATGCATAATAGTACATCTTCTAGAGGATGTCAGGTTCATTTTAAAAGACTTTGCCAGATTTGCTTTTCCTTGCTGTATTGCAATATATTTTATAGAACAAAGAGGTATTAAGAATATTGATGTTTCCAGGATGACTGGTAAAGCTTTAATTAGCAATAGCACTTTAGGATGACCAAGAAAAGTGGCAGCTACAGTCCAAGTTCTCAGAATGCTTATAATGAATAAAAGAGAAATGGAATTTAAAACAGTACTATAAATTCAAAGACGTGACAGCTCACCCTGGCTGACTACCTGCTGTAAGAGTAGAATAACGTTTAGGAAAAAATGGTCTACTTGAAACCAATTTTTAGAATGTGCAAGTTAGTCCAGAGGAGGTCCATGAAGATGATCAGAGGGCTGGAGCTCCTCTCCTATGAAGACAGGCTGATGGAGTTGGGGTTATTCAGCCTGGAGAAAAGAAGACTCTGGGGACACCTTAGAGCAGCTTCAGTATCTAAAAAGGGCTCTACAAGAAACCTATACAGAGGAGCTATTTATAAGGACTTGTAGGGATAGGACAAGGGGGGATGGCTTTAAACTGAAAGAGGGCAGATTTAGATTAGATATAAGGAGGAAATTCTCACTATGAGGGTGGTGAGGCACTGGCATAGGTTGCTCTGAGAAGCTGTGGATGCCCCATCCCTGGAAGTGTTCAGCGCCAGGTCTGTGATGGGAACCAAAACACTTTCTTACAGTAAGAACTTCTAATGTCTTTTGGTAACTGTTGTAACAATT
>JBCJKH010054151.1:52897-79304 GCA_039877255.1 Loriculus beryllinus
TCCAGGGAATTACTCTGTGCGCTGGCTTTTGCCTGTTTACTGATACTCTCTAATTTGTTGATGCCCTTTCCACAATATGATTCTGAACAGAGGAAATCTCCAGGCACCTCAGGGAAAAACTCCGAAGATGTTAGATTTTAAAAAGCTTCTTTAAAATCTCCCTCCCCCAGCTTACCAAATGCTTTTACGAGTCTATTAGCTTCATTAAAGAGTCAAAAGAAAATCCATCAGCATTCTGTGTTTTCTCTCTAGTGATTCAGAGACATTTATGGCTTGGAAATGCACATTTAGGGCATCCTAGACAGTTATGAGAATGTATAGAGGCCTTACACATTCTACACTTTTTAGTTTTGTGAGTTAGGAAGATTTCTGTATCAACTGATTGATTGAGGTCCTGTTAACCCACACTAACTTATATTCTTCTCCAAATCATCTTTATGTTTATCATTAGAATAGTTAATATGGCAATTTCTGGGAGAGAAATGTCTTTAGTGCTGAGGATTGTTGTGTCTCAGGAATGGCTGCCTCATGCTAATGAAAAAGCAGACAGGCCCAGGACCAGTGAGTGCTCTCCCAGCAGCCTGTTAAACTGCAGCATTAAAACACCTTAGCTTCAAAAGGTTCTCTTTTCTCTAAAGGTGGCTGTGTCACCTGTGAAGGGCATCTGCGATTAAACCAGTAAACACTCCTTGCCTGTGCAAGCTATGGTAGGAGAGCAGAGCACATGGGAGATTTATGGATATTTCTCATTTCCCGAGTGCCATTTGCGAGGAACAAGTAGGGTTCAAGAGAAATTACCATGCCCTTTGCCAGCAAACGCAAGGTGGACTCTGCCAGTACTGTGCAACTATTTCTAGGCAACATAAAGGGCTATGCTCAGCTCTTTCACCTTATTGAATCAATGGATTATACAGAAATGTAATCTACTTTTATTCAACAAAGTGACTTTAGGGGAAAATCAAAATATCACTGACTTGACCCCATGTTCATCACGGAAATTGCTAGATCATGTCTTGAAGAAGACACAGAGGTCACCTCGTGTATTCCAGCTCTCCTGCATGTTTGACAATCTGGATATTTTATTTTTTTTTTTTTTGGCAGTTCTATTGTCTCCAGTTCAGCATCAAAAGGTCAAATCCTCTTTGTTTTTCATCTCATCCAGAGTTGTTTTTTTATGAGACGGTAGGCTTACACAATTGTTTGGAGGTGGGCACAAGCCTTCTGTGCCTCATCACTACAGCAGCTAGCCTGCATGATGTCAAGCAGGGCCAGCACCTGAGCAGAAACACATTTGCTCACACTGAGGAGAAGCAGCAGCTGGAGCCTAAGCAAAGTCAGGAGCACCTGCCAGAAGCTCTAGTCTTTCCCACCACCTTTGGCAGATACACTCAGGCAGCGTCTGTTGGCTTGATAGAAACAACCACAAAGTTGTGTTCACAACAGCCACAACATCATATCTAGGGCACATCCCCATTGCTGGGTGCAGTTGCCTGACTGTAAACCCACTTCTGATCTGAAGCTATTCACAGATGCTTCTTTGTAGCCGTGTTGAAGCTGCAAAAAAAGTCCAGCCATTGCTTGTTAGTGTCACTACAATAACACAATAGTCGTGACAGCTTCAAGGATCACAGCTATATTCTAGCTAGCTGCCCAGGAGTGTTGACATGAGGCCAGGTGCTCCTACCTTGTGCAGAGGCCTAGGGAACATTTGCCTTCTCAAAGATTCAGAGTTTCCACCAGTGATCATTTGGAGGACAGTTCAGGCTGAAAACCTGCGGTTGGCACATTCCTGCTCCAGAGCAGCTGTATCATGGTAGCTTGTCATCTACCCAGGACACAGAGAGGTGTGTAACAACACCTAAGCTAGATATCACTTGCTCAGAGCTTGGATGAGCACCAGAAGGCACAAAAGCATGTCAACAGTAACATTTACCCAAGCTAGTATCTTAGTTAAGAGGCAGAGTGTTGGGCCAGGTAGAGTGCTGGACTTGCTCAAAGCTAGCTCGGGTAACTTCAGAAAAGCATTGCCTTGTGCTTTGAAGGCTTGCTTGAATTTTACTGATCTTTAGCAGGTCACAATGTAAGTCAAATTTCCTGGGTTTAGCCGAGTGATCAGTTTAAACTACTGCTGCATAGGTTGCATGGGGTTTTTTTTAATAACTGAAACCATTTCCCCACATTCCAACCAATTTACCCTGATTTTGTACGGTGATTACATCTACTAGGCAATGCTGAAGACAAGAAAGAAACAGAGGATTAAGCTCTCATTTTGCTATCACAGATCATACTCTCTGTTCCTTAATTTTAGAACTGAGGTTTCAACTCAATTATTAAGCATGCTAAATGAGGTCCATATTAAGCAGGTGGCATACAGCTAAGAATGTGAAGTTTTGGCTAAGAGCATTTTCCTTCTTCGCACTCATATAATTGCAGCCTGCGATATTCACAGTACTTTGGTAAATAATCTGACGTGCTTCTCCACTTGCTCTATAAGTAGCACTTAGCTATACTGAAGCATAAATTTAATATCTTCCATTCACATAAAGTCAGATGAGAGATTTTAGGAGCACAGATTTCTTGACACTCATGTCATGTGTGAGCAACTTCACTTACACGGATATCCAGACACTTATTAGGCTGCATTAATAGCACAAAGAAGGACTTTGCAGGAGAGAAGAAACGCAAGTTAAATGGCAGGAACCATCTCGGTAGACAGGGCTATTGCCTGAAGTGGATTTGATGTGGTTAATCCACAGTAAGATTATTCATTTTAAAAGTACTTCAAGGACATGAACGATAACAAGGGATTTTAATCCTGTGTTTGTCACTGAAACAGAAATTCTCCACTTGCACTATGTCACCTTCCAGACACCAAATGGGCACACTGCAGCTATGCCAGCCAGTACTGCCCAGTGCTGCTGCTTTCAGTCCTGTGCAGTCACAGGAGTTAATGGTCAACTACTGACCTCTGAAAAAACTGCTTATTTTAGCATTTCTGATGAAAATTGCTGCTTGAAGGACTGCATCAAATCAGATCCTCCCATGACATTAGTCTTGAGTCTATTTAAAAATTGAAACAGGAACAAGATCATAGTGTCATGTACCAGTGACAAGGGGCAAGGTCATTTCACAATGAGCTGCTCTGTGCATAAACAAAATTCTAATCTCAATTAACACTTAAAGTGCATCTCTTAATGATTAAAGTGCTAGAGTTTTAATGGAAATACTAATGTCTCAAGGAGTATAAAATAATATCATTAAGCTCTTCATTGTAAGTTCCTGCAGTCTTAACCAGAAGAGTTTTTTTATCTTCTACCTGCAGCAATAATCAGAGAAGAATATCAATTTCTAAGATGAGATTTCATCTCACTAGAATGAATTTCAAAGCAGCTTTGCAACTTCCACTGTTTATTCCCTCAGTCCCTAAGTGGAGAACAATCATTGATTTAAGTAATTTCTTGGGAAGATAGGTCAAGTTTCAGGTTAAACTGCACCTTGTAAAAATGTAGTCTCATGCAAAAGGAGAGACAGAGAGGGATTAGTAACTTGTAATTCACTTTCTTACGGGTACATTTACTGTGTCAGCACTTGCTCACAGTAAGCCTGTGTGGTTTGTATGTAGCAAAATCCATTTAGTTTTTTGTTGTAACAGAAAATATAAATAGCACTGTAGTATGAGCACCCCATTCTCATGGAATTGAGCCTGATATCCAGAGTTTGACTGTATTATATAAGCTGCAAGGAAGAAGAGTGCTTGCAAGGGTCAGGAAAGGAGCTGTATTATGGCTACAGGCTGTATGGAATAGTTGCTACTCCAGAGGGGAGACTTCAGACATTGAAGTCCCTTCACTATATGAAACCTTTGAGCACATATCTGAGGTCCTGCTCCGTTGGCTGTGTCCTTTTAACACACTGCACCATGTCTTGCTACATTTTAAATGTGAAGAGCAAGGTTTTATCTCCCTGCTCTTGATGGGGAAGTTGAAGGCTCCGGAGCCTCAGAGGTAAAAACTTCCTTCTGAACCGATTTTTTTTCATTAAGTACATGCAGTTTTGTGAATGCAAAATATTTAGGTCTTGTTAGCTTTTATTACAGTACATGTACTACTTGATTTCTAAAGGAAGTAATAAAAATCCTATGACCGATAGCATTATTGATACAGTTGGCAGCTGATAAAATAATTAATGTGATATTCAGACTTACAATAAAGAGTGTCAAGACTTTGGTAGGGCTGCCCCTCGGCTGAAATGTAGAGGCCAAATACTAAGGCTGGGAAATGGTTCTTTCTATAGGCCATTGTGAGTGAGGTCTACAGGTAAAGCAATCTCTAAAACAGCATTCATTTCTATTGCTAATGGTACAAAGTTCAGTGAAAAAGGATCATTGTGGCTATAGAGAAACTTTTTCTCCTACAGCTTTCTCACCACTCTGAAAAACTGCAGCTCTTAGTTTTCAGTTCTGTTCTCAGTCTGATTTAAAAAAAGGATTTTGGAAGACATTATTCTTCCTGGAAGTACTGCATTCTTTAAGCTTTCTTTTCTTTCTCAGTTAACCCTAATCCAGCAATATTAAAAGATATTGTTTGCTTATCTTTCTTCTATCTTTATAGCTTAGATATAAAAAAGTATTTGTCAGAAGAAGACAAGTTGCCTCATCCACTACTGTTATCCTTTCAGAAGCCGAAATAGTCCCAGCATTAAGGCAAATGATTTGTAGTTCCGATGGCTGAAGTGAAGAATTAAGTCAGCAGCTGCAGACAAGCAGACTCCTTGAGAGAGTAATAGGGGGTGCAAGGATGGCTGCCTCCACCATTCCAACCACCTCTTTCTGCACCAGACATACCCAGCAGGGCAAAGCTACCTCTGACAGCTGGCAAAAACGTGGTGGGAAGGAACCTAAGGTGTTTGTGTGTCTGAAGTCATGCTTCTTGTACTTCCTAGTCCCCAGAGTAGGGAATTATAGGTAAATATCAAAGTAAACTGTCTACTAAAAAAGGATGTTGAGTCAGGCTCCAGCCAGTATTTGGAACTGTTAAATTATGGAGCAGCACTAGTGTTGTCTGCTGACACTTCATTCCCAGAAAAACTTACTTAAGTAGTAATGCTGTAAAACAAATTCAGGTCAGGGTGACTAGAGACTTGCAGTTGTGCAAGAAGGAAATGTGTGTGCAATGTGTGGTGCCAGCTCCCATGGGTCTGTGGCAGTAGTGGTGAAGGGCACTAGAATCACCAGAGATAGCTCTGAATATAAATTAAATCCGTCTGACAGAGACAATAACATTGGAAAACTCAGCAAGGTAGGAACGGAGTGGTCCCCATCAGCCACACCACCTCCTCTGGCCACCTGCAGAGGGAACCTGGCAGCGTATTAATCTGCTGCAAAGTCAGATCCAGCCCACACAGAGTTTCTTTTTATAACCAGCTATAATCCAGGTCGCCCACTTTCTGCTAACAGTTTCAGCTTCCTTCTCCTGCTTCCCACCCCAACCCTTCTTTCTTTTTCCTTTTCCTTTTTTTTTTTTTTTTTTGATTGTTTTTGATTGCTTTGATTGTTTGTTTGCTCCAGACTGAAAGGTGTTGTATTGCCACAGACTCAGCTCAGGATCGAAGCAGAGGCCATCACACTCTGCCGTTTGTGCCACGTGCTCAGAGGAGCTCCACAAAGATGAGGAAGCACGACTGATACGATAACAAAAAACCAACATCAGATCTAACAAGCCTCTGGGAATGGGAAGTGGCTGGAGATAGACACTTTAAAAGGTTGTCTGCAGGCTTGAAACATGCTGCACTTTTTGATTCCTGAGAGTTCGTCCTATGAACATTTTGAATTATACCCAGTTTATGTGTCACTATATTCTCACAGCCTAAATCTGTGAATCCATGAATTTAGGATATATTCAGAATGAACTTTCAGGAGCATCCCTATTGCTTGTCTTCTAGAAAGTAAATAATTTAGACAATTAAGAATGGTTTTGATCTATTGTTTCACAGAGAATGTGATACAGTTGGGCAGGAAAGCCAGACCACAAAGGAGGTAAGCCAAAAACACATTCATGGATAGAGAGGTGCTTAAACCCACTGATTTTAAGGGAGATCAAAGTACAGACTTAATATTCCAGTCTAGTTTGATGATGTGCCATTGATAGTAACAGCCATAGCTGTAATGTCATTCATCCACTCTGCTTTTCTTCCAGACAAATGCAGCAGATGTGCTTCCCAGCCTATGGTCCACTCCTGGTTTTGGAAAGGGAGTTGCTAAACTATTCCAGCACCATTTGCAAACCTTAGTGCTGTAAAAGCTCAGCTGTTTGGCTCTACAACACACTGGTCTGCATGAGCAGCAACCAAGATATATAACTTTTCATAGTATCGCTTTTGTTCATTTAGTGGGCTAAGTAGTTAAGTGACAAGGGGTTAAAAGTTATGGAGGATTTCCTGAATGAGGAGAAGAGAACCCTTGCTTAAAGACTTCTGAGAAATGGACCAACTGCAGCCTTAGACCACATGTGAAAATAACCAGAAATAATTATTCATGTCCTACAGTGCAACTCGCCAACCAAAGCCCAGAGATACACACACAGTTTATAAAGAATGAGGGAATAAATCCTTCAGGTTTCACAGTATCAGAGCATTCTCTGGATATTTGCTTGATCTTAATTACTGGCACTTTGTGAAATGCAGTTTGGAATCTGAGCGCCACCGCTTTCACCAAGACCTATTCGTACAGAACCTTAAACACTAGTTTTGCTTTGAGCATTAGGGAATTCAGCATTTTTGGTGTTCATGTATTTCAGGGATGCAGATTGTCCTCAAGGCTTCAAAGTTTTCCTGAGCTAATGTCTGAATTCTGTAAGCAATAGCATTTTATTCATGTGTATTAAAATCAGACCTGCAAAGTACTTTCTGAACTGGTATCACTTTCACAGCCTGATGAGCCAAAGACCACGTGCTCAGGACTTGTGTTGCTTTGAGTCCTATCAAATTTAGAATTTATAGATGTACAGCTGCTGAAGGACTACTGCCAGAGATCAATACATATCAGATGACAGACTATTTTTGCACTATTTCTTAGTTTTCATACATAAGAACTAAACGAAAGGTAGCAATCCAAAGCCCCTCTCACATCTCTAACCACTCTCCTTTACTCCAGAAGAGAGACTGGCAGTAAATAGTCTGTTCTGACCATTTTGTGTGTTGTACAATAGCACTACCCTGAGTCATTGCAAGAGAGGACAGGATTTTGTTGCTGCCATGCAGACTGTCAGTCATGCTATGAGGTCATATAGAACAGATTTCCTGACACCTCACATCTTGCACACATCTTCCCTTAATGCAAAGTGCTAGTTGAAGAAGTTGGTATTTCTGTGCTCCCAGTAGAAATTGCTTTGCAGCCTATTTTGCCTATAAACTTGGTTATTTTAACTGTTACAATTTTTACATGCATTCATAATAAGAGAAATAATAACAATGAAGGGTTGATTCATGCTGCTCTAAAATTAAATTATAGGTGAATTTATAAAATAGCTATTTACTTCTAATGCCATTATTTCCCTTAAATCATCATTTCTTGTATTATCATATACAACTATTCTTTAATGTGAGATTGAATGTTATCTTCAGTTATGAAAACAGCAACCTAACAAATCAAGTTCCTAAACAGACTGGGAAATGTGTACACACTTACAGCAGAGATCCAAGCAAGTAAACCACAGAACTGCTTATAGTGATATAAGATTTCCATTTACAGAAGTATAATTTCCTTTGATGACTTTTGCAGAATTATTTCTTGGCTCACAAGTGATAAAAAGCACATTTAAGAACTCCAAAATGTTTATTCTTTTTGCCATACGGAAACAGATGAGCTCATTGGAAGCTTACATGATTTCAGTTCCTAGCTGTAGAACTGTTGTATTATTAAAGAGTTGTTTGAGATCTTTGTGCATTAGGCAATATTGCTTTTGAAAGAAAGAAGATGATGAAGAGCCTTACTTGTTATGTGAAACTAAAGGATGTTAGGAACAGAGTGGAAAAACCTTTTAGTTTTATTTCAAGCATTCCAAAATTTATACAATGAAGTTGAGAGGCAAATACTGACTAGTTTTTCATTGATTTCTCAATTTAACACAACGTGAAAACTCTTACTCATTGAGGAAACTGAAACCTCATTACAATTAACATCCCTGACCCCACTGTGGTGGCCATCTTGCAACAAACCTGCTATTGAACCTGAAACAAGCAGTCTCAGTTTTTGTGTAGACTGGCACAAGCCTGTTTTCCACTTAAAACATTTTATCATTAATTTAATTCTTACCTAATTTAATTCTTATCTAAGCTCACGCAATAGGATTATATGAAATATAACTGTGAGAAAAATGTAGTTTCAGACCTGTGGAAACAGAAAGTGATGCTGGGAGACTCAGTACTCCAAGGAATTAAGACAGGGATTGGTATTTGCCTCAAATGAAGTGCTGACATGATTATTATAATTTCTTTAGCCAAAGAGTTTCTCACATCCACTGTTACAAGACTGATTCTGTTCAAATTCTAATGTGTCTAACCATCAGAAATTAAAGTAGAGCTGCTGTTAGACCTTGCTACAGCTTTTGCTTTACTGTTGGTCTGGTTAGGAGTGAATAGAAGACACAGGTTCCTCCAGTATCTCATCGATAGCCAGGTGGGGGCTTGACTATCTCTGCAGATCCTACTCACAACCACACTGCACTGTTTTTGTGGCAAGGTATAAGATTTTTCCGTTGCCTATTTACACAGCTTTATTTTAAACCTTTCAACAAATACACAGGAAGGCCTAAGTTATTCCAGCTCACACATACAGTAGCAGTCTGTGGCACTGTCACATCATATGTCTTGTAGTGTGCAGTCTTACATTTTTGTGTTTTCCTAGGAAAGGATCAGTATATTTAGGAGTGGGTTTGACAACTCTTGAGTTTACCTGGACATAACATTTATTATACTTTAGTAACTTGTTCTCATTAGCCTGTCCAAGTCCTCCGACCCACGTTGTAGCTGTCTTTGTATTCATTTGCCAAATTTCCGCAGTACTTCTGTAATTCCAGACTCCTCAACTCCCCCTGGATATTATCACACTAATGTCAAGCTCAGACTTCAGTTTTCTACATTTACAGCTGGCACTTAACCATTTCCCTGCCACCTCATCAGTCTCTGACCTCCTGCCATCCTCTACAAGCCGTGCTCCACTTCTTCCAGTGCTGCTGCTGTTGAGACCCACACAGACCCCTTACAACTCTCTCCCACTGCAGCATCCCAGTCTGATCCTAGGTAGCTCCTCCTGCCAGATGGCTAATTATGTTTCCATGAAAACATTGAATAACCAGGTTCCACATATTTGTTGATTATTTGTCCATAAAATTTGTTTCTAAATATTTTTAAAACAAATATTTTTTTATTACATATAAGCGCCACTATACTCAATGGCAGAAAAAGAAGGATGTAGAAATACATGATCTGCATGAAGGAGTACACATTATAAAGTGACATTGAAGTTGTAATAGCAATGAGAGAGACAGTGAGAGGTGACATCTTCCTGGACTGACCAATGAAGCTGGAAAAGGAAAACAATCTTTTCAAGCACACAGGCCCTCAGTACATACAGAATATAACTTCATGAGGTTAATCCACCAAACCCTCTGAAAAAAAAGATTGGGAGAGAGCGGAGATGGGAAAACTTAGTAAAGAGATAAGTGCAAATGTGTTTCTGCACTGTTTCTGTATGTGAACTATTTATGGAGCTACACGAAAGATTGCTGAATGTAAATGTTTCCTCCAACAGGATCTATTAAAAGAATTTTATTCTGAATTCTAGCTCTTAGTAAAATGGTCAGAGCATTGCCTTTCCAAGCAGACATCCAAGACAGGCAAGTTCTCCAGAAGTGCTGGCACTTCTGAAGGCTCCCAGAAGAGCTGAGGGGCCACCACCACCACAGTGCTCTCCAAGTTGTGATGCGGGTAGGCTGCATATGAACCAGCCTCCAGTTCCAGTGTAGATGGCTTCACAGAACACACCTAGTGCATTTGCTGTAGGGTAGGTACTGAATGCTGTGATCCCCAAATCCCTTACACACTTACAGACCAGTAAATCATGATATTTTTCAGAGAAATGTATATAATCATCTGCTGAGTGAGCCTGTCCAAAACCAGCTGAGGTCAGCAGAAAGATACTCTTCTGACCACAGTTCTATTATATTACACCTCTTTCTCAAGCCAAATCAGAAAGGCAAAAAAACACCAACCACTTTGCTTTATGTAGCTTTTCTTCTCTCAAGAATTACAAGGGTGAAAATCACCCACTTCAGGGCAGGACTAGGAAGTGCTCTGATGCCCAGCCAGGTCTCAACACATTACAAATGTATTTCACCTACACACTTGTAAATAAATAAGCATTGTATTCATTTTTGTTCTTCAAATGCTTAGTAATGAACTGGGAAGAGGAAAATGGAAATCACAAATTTGTGTCACCGTAACCCTTTTCATTATGTGTACTCTAGCCACTGGTTATTTTCCTATATAAAGCTGTGATCATGAAAACATGTATGGATGCAATTTCAGATTTTTTTTCTTCTCTTTATTAATTATACCACCTTAATTATATCTAAGCACTAATAATGCAGCTTTCCACATTTCCTCTGATATCAACATGATATATCCCAGGTGACATAGTGAGAAGTTAGCAAAGTTGGCTTGACAGGGGAAGACATAAACATAAATCTTTGGATTAAAAAAATATGTAAATATGGCAGATAATTCAGGAAACATCAAAAATTACTTTAAAGAAAGGGAGAAACAACTGGAATTGCTGTTAATTACAGAAGCCACACTCTCCCTCTGAGCCTCAGACATGTAAGCTCTCAGCATCGTCTGTGCAGTATGCTGTACTTCTCCAAGAGCTATTAAATCCTCTGTGGAGAAACTAGTTGGATTTGGGTCTTATCTGTGTTGCAGCCATGCCTAGAGGGCCAAGAGGCCTTGGCACAGGCCCTGTGCCAGGGAAAAGATCTCCTGGCCTGAGCTCTCAAGAGGTTAGTTTGATGGAGAATGATGGCAAACAGAACAGAATCAGTAAGTGAAAAATTACTTTCCTGCTTTATGCTTCCTAGCATGACTATTCAGTGTTTTCTTATTTCAGCTGCTTCTCAATCCCATAATAAATGATGTTTTAGTGAACTGAAAGCCTTTACTTTTCAGAGAGGTGCTTCTCTCTATTCTGTTGTCTTGTGTGGCCTTTTGGGTAAGGTACAATTTAGATAAAATGGCTAAAATATTCAAGAGCCACATTTCTTTCTCTTCTGACCCTTTCCTCTCCCTAGAGCTGTCTGTGCCTGCCATACAAATGTGCATCTCTCTATCCTAATGAACTAAAACTATTCCTTCTCATAACCGAGCAGGACATTCTTAGCTGTAATCAATTTTACTCAACATTGTGGAAAACTGTGTGTACTGTTCCACTCTTTCTCCAGAAAACAGTAAACGCTAATGCATTTCTAGCAGAGATGAACTATTACTCAAGCCTCAGTAAGTCACCACAGCTCCAAAACCATTTAAAAAATAAAAAACTTTCAAAAAAAAAAACCACAGCAAGTGCTGCTGCTGCTGCAGCAGAAACAAGAAGTCCTGGCCCCAAAAGCAGGCTCATCTACTGCCGAAGTCAAGAGACAGCCCTTCTTCCTTGCAAACAATAACGAGCACACACTTCTCTAAGTGGTTTAGCCACTGATGAAGGTCATGTCCTGATATGGGAGGAGTAGGCTTTCCAGTGGCTGTAAGAAACACCATGGCATTCTCCTGACTATCTGTAACATAGTGCTTTATTAAGCTATATAACCATTCTTATACTCTGTGTCAAGCTTGCTTTTGCACAGCTGGTCTTCATACTCAGCAAATGGTCAAGCCAGATGTTTGTGGTAGACACACACCAAACAGCACATTAAGTTCATCTTTAACTCCTGGGAAGAGCTTTTGTTTGTTACCCCAGGGCTAAAGACTGGGAAACAGATTTCACCACTTTCCAGGTGCTGGACCTTCACTGTGTGTGACATTTTGCAGTTAAAGATTGCCTCCACAACTTGGAACTTCTTGGAAGCTCAAGAAGATATACTGCAATGCTGAGACTGATAACATTCACATCACCTAAAGACTTACTCTATTGCATGTGATTTATAATTTATCTGTACTCCCAGATAGGAAGCACAGTACAGCAAACTATCAGATAAAGCTTTCCAGCCTATCTGCTTCTCTGCTTCAATTATTGCATGGATTTATCATCTTGAGCTAGAGGACAGATAGCTTTGTGACCTTTTCAATCTTGTCTCTTTAGAAGAGGTTGCCAATCACAATGCATACACTAACCAGAGCTCTAAGTCATACAGATCCAAAAAATCAATTTCTAATTATAAATCCTAACAAAGTTTTGTTGTGTCTCAATTCCAGCCAAAAGGTGTTTTCCACATCTCAGTTTTACAGAAATGCCTTCGTGGAAATATGACACAAAGAGTACAGATTGCTTGGGAAGTCTGGTTCTATGCAACAAAGGAGATTACTTCCTCAGTGCCACCTTATCTGCCAGGGTTCTGAAATACCTTACTAGACAGGTACTGTTAATAAAAAATGGATCATTAATATCCAACATAAAGACATGTTGACAACATTTCATGAAAGCTTTTTCATGAGAGTAAACTTTGTATTGATCTAGGCTTTTTTTATTCTGAGGCCTTTAAGAGTGACTTTGTAACATTTATAATATCACTAATATGCTTAATATTTGGAAAGCATGAGGACAACTTCTGAAACCTGCTGAGATAAATTGAAGGATAAATGCCTATACTAAAGAGATTTCTTTCAAGTTTAAAAAAATCTTTATAAAAATCCCAAGTTATTTTGTTAGCAATTTTAGTTAGAGAAAAAAGGAAAAGAAAAAAAGGCACAAAGAAATAAAATAAAAAGAAAAAGAAAAAAGAAAAAAGAAAATTTACAGCAACCACTTTTTTGGCTTCATTTGAGTTGTGAGACCATAGAGTTATATATAAGAGAGAGGATATTTTGCTGTATCCTTATTTATAAATTATTACTTCTCCCACTTATCTCCATGATTTTCTCTTCAAATTACCAAGAACACCACTTTCTTAAATTATTTATTCGAAATCTAATATTTACCATTAAATCCATTACAGATGTTAATATCAAGTGGCAGCTATTGATTATCGTGATGTTTCCTAGAAATTCATGTACTTTAATATTTAGGATATCAAAGCAGATAAACAGTGGTAATAAAGTATTTGAGACTTATGTGGAAAAAAAGTAAAAACTTCAGTGAATATGTAGAAAAGCACATATAAGTGAGATATAGACCTGTGATTTATTTTTAGGCAGTACAGTTAGTGCTGCAGCTTCTGAAAGCCATTACAGTTAAATCAGTGCTGCAGTTTCTGAGAGACAAACAGGAATGGTGTCTGTCTAAAGCACACAAACTTATTGAAAAGAATTATTATGCCTTACCCTCTGTTTCAAAAGCTACTTACTAAGTTTTTCCAACTTTACTTTTCATCATTTTAATGATTCAAGCAGTTATTGGTCCTGAAAGCAGTTTAGCTCAAGTGGTAAGGTACTTGGAATGTTGGAATGCAGCAAAGCTGAAAAACAAGAAAATTGTTTTTGCTGGACTTGCCAAGTCTGTAACTTACTTACCAAATCTATAGAATTTCATAAAGTCACAGACTGGTTTGGGTTGGAAGGGACCTTAAAGCTCATCCAGCTCCAACCCCTTGCCACAGACCTTCCACTAGACCAGGTAGCTCCATCCAACCTGGCCTTGAACACTGCCAGGGATGGGGCAGCCACAGCTTCTCTGGGCAACCTGTGCCAGCGTCTCATCACCCACACAGGGAAGAACTTCTTAATGTCTAATCTAAATCTCCCTTCTGCTAGTTTAAAACCATTCCGTTTTCTTCTGTCACTAAAGACCTTTGTTAAAAGCCCCATTCCAGATTTCTTGTAGGCTCCCTTTAGGTACTAGAAGGCTATTTTAAGGTCTCCCCAGAGTCTTCTCTTCTCTGCAGTGAAGATTCCACAGCAGCGATGCTGTGAGCTCAGGACTGATGCAGAGTGCACAATTCCAATGCATTGACTGCGCGCACAGCCTGTCTGTTTGCATCACACTGCGTGCCGATAGAGCGGCGAGGAAAAAGCAGTAATGGGGTAAGCTGTCAGCCCGGATTACTGCCAAGGTCTTCAGCCTGATGTGATCCCATCTGACATTGCCACAGGCAACTTGCCTCCATTTATAGTCAGCTGCACCATTAAAATTGCTGTTGATAATTTCAGAGTAAAAAGTTCAAATGATTGAGCATTCAACTTGGAAAGAGAGGGCTTTTTGGTGCATCATTAATAATGCAAGCATTTAGACACTTTGTCTTAAGAGATACGCTTGTTTGAAGAGCATGGGGAGGGAGCTTTCCATGCATCCATTTTAAAATGACATCTGGTTGTGAAAGATGGAGACCCACCGCTTTTCCCTAATGAAGTATAACTGTGATTCCTCACAGAGAAATTAAAGAATGGATGTGGTGCTAGGAGGTTCGTTTTGCAAACTGCTGTGCTTTATTAGCTGCGGACTGCTGTGTAATTACATCTCGAAACATTAGGAGGTGTTTTCAGTGAAGTAGTTCAAATTACCTAAAGAATATCAAGTTAATAAATGCAAGAAGACTGCTTACAAAAATAGCAAAATACCCTTGAACTTGCCTAAAATTAATTAATTAAATAAATAAATAAATAAACAAATAAATAAATAAAAAAAATTGGTCAACTTTTGAGAAACAAAAAGTACATTCTTATTTCTGAAATACTAGGGAAACATCTTGATTTTTCCTCCATTCCTCAAAGATTGTTTTCTGACTGCCATTCTTGCACAATATGTTTGATTACAAACCAAACTCAATCTGTAAGACTACAGTTCCTAAAAATAAATTAGAGAGAAAATCAATTATTTTTCCTGTACTGCAGTCATGGCTGATATACACAGGGGAAATGCAGCTCTTTATAATGCAAGAGCATAAGACATGGCATAGATAATTGTGATGAATATAAACAGACAAGAAAATGTCTTTCTGTAATAAACACTACATTCAGCTGAAGTAGAAAGTGTGCTGCTTGGTATGAAGATTCATCAAGAACCTTATAGATTTCTGATGGTCGTAGCTTAAAACTAACTTTTATAGCAATTTCTCCTACATCACCTTTTTACTAGCTTGCAGCAATCCCTCAACATGCTTTTGACTTTCCATAGAGTAACATAACAATCAGAAGGAAAAAAGGCAATTTGGGAAGCTATGGCATGTTCCCATACTCCTTACACAGATGGTGGTTTTCATTTTCCCTTTGCTGTTTTCTTTTTTCTTTTCTTTCCTTTTTTTTTTTTTTTTAACTAGCATTTGAAACTAAGAACAGAATTCATGCAAGAAGGGGCGAGTACAAAACCTAAGGACTTGAATGAAAGCCTCACTGTTACAGTAATTCAGTAGTAGCTGCATAGAACCACCACAGCAAATGCACATTCAAACTGTTAAAACAACAATTAACAGTTTTTAAAGAGGTGGGTGGGTGTATGTCTATCTAATCTAATTATGTGTTTCCCTCCTATCCTCATCCCATGCAGTTAACCAGCTCATTTCTTTCCATTTTTCACATTAGTCCCTCAAAACATTCATATATAGCCCAAACCACTGAATCTTAGAGCAAGTATTCACTGATCAGTTGATTCAAATGAATCAGGTTTCTTTTTCTCTTACCAAACCATTAATACCTTGTAACCTCAAGGGTGACAGTGGCCAACACTGAAAAATGCTGTGAGCTCTAAATGGTGTGTATTCTCCAAGTGTGAAGAAGCAGCATAGATGATGCAAAGAAATCTAGAGTGCTTATTCTTACCAAAATTAGTTTAATTTCAGAGGTAAATAACATAGATTTTTAAGTAGTCATAGATCGCGGCAGCTTAGTCATGACCAAGGTCCCACAGTATACTGTATCATGAGAAAGACCTCATACTTCTGCATATAAATAGTTTGTGAGAGGAAGGAAAGATCGAAAATAAGAGGTACTGTATGATGTCCACTGGAGGATAAGCAGAGAGAACAGCAGGAGCATAATCTAGTCCAAAGTCTGGGAAAATACTACAATTCATCCTTTGCTGTATAAAAATTTAGGTCTTTCATATCTGCAGTGCGTGTATTCCAGAAAAAGATTAATTACAATAATGTGTAGCTTTAAAATAAATAATTGGGTTTATTACCTCTATTAGTTTACTTCCAGCACCAGAGATGCAATTTTAATGTACAGATAATTGTAAAAAGAGGAGTGCATTCATTCACCAGTAGTTAACAACAGGAAAGCTTTGTTTTCCACCTCACAGAAAGCTGCTTCAGACTCACTGCAAATATAAATGTCTATTTTTGTTATCTGTATTGTCATATGACTTGACATATGTATTTTGTAAAATGTATTCTTCCCATGCTTCTGGAAACTGCTTCCATCCCATCTGCTTCATTCCCAAATACTTAAATCTGCTTTGTCTTTAGCGTCAACTACTCAAAATGAATAACATATATCCTTTGTCTGTTGATATGGCTGTCAGCCATTTACTACTTCCTACTCCGTCTCTTCCCAGCTGTTCAATCCCAGCACTTCTTTCCAGCCTTGGTGTTCATCAATGGTACTAACAGTATGAAACATTAACATGGAACCCTTTCCTAAGATGCACTAACAAAGACTGGGGGTGAGAAGTACTGTGCATGGTTGTCAAGGATCTGGTTAGGGATTTACAGAAGCAAGCTGGACATTATTAAGTCCAGGGGACTGAACAGGCTGCATCCAAAACTGGTGATAGCAAGGCAAATGACTATCACATTTGAAAAGCTATGGCAAATCATCTTCAATAAAAGGCAAAGGGAAGTACTGGTGGATCAGTCTAACCTCACTTCCTTGAGAAAATTGTGGAGCAAGTCCTCACAGAAGACACTGACAAGTATTCTCAAAGGACAAGACAATAACAAGGAACAGTATGGATTTACCAAGAGAAACTGTTCTTGACAAGTTCAGCTAACTGCTGTGGAATGACTGGTTCAATGGGCAAGACCAGTGCATGTAATTCTTTCTTGCTAGCAAGATTCCCAGTAGTCAAACTGAGACAAGTGAACTGGATGAACAGACTAAAAGTAGGTTGAAAAACAGTAGGACCATAGGGGTCAAGCAAAAGCAGTCATTGTTTAAAAATCTGACTTTCTTGTTCAGAAGTACAGTTTCTCAGGGCATGGTATCAGAGATAATGTTGTCTGGTGTCTTTATCAAACAGAGATCGTGGGGTGGGAGTCATCCTCAACAAGATTACAAGTGGCACTGAGTTAGGGTGGGAGCAGCTGATGCTCAGGAAGGTTTTGCTGCTCTTCACAGGGGCCTCAAACACTGCAGTAATGGGCTGACAAGGACCTCATGAAGCTCTGCAAGAAGAAATGAGATGTCCTGCACCTGGAATGGGACAACCCCATGCATCAGTTCAGGCTGGGATGGTTCTGCAGGAAATACCCTGGAGCTGGTGTTGGCAATGAGCTGAGCAAGAGCCAGAGGAGCCATCTCTTCCAGATTTCTTATTTTTTTTAACCATCAACCTTTTCATATCACAAAAGGTTTATCCTGAAGTTTCTTCAAGGAAGAGAATTAAAAAGTACATTAAAAGGAGCAGATAGTGCACTTATTTACACCCCACTCAAACTATCTAAATGCACAGAGTCCATTTTGGATAATGAAAAGAGTTCTAAGCAGTCACATAAATTGTAATTTTACTGTGCTAATAGGGCATCATCTAGAGCAAAAAAAAAAAAATCAAAACATCTGTTTGATTTTAAACACAAGTCTTCTGGGAATGACACAATTAAATGCCACTAAAAGCGATATGCGTTTTCAGTGGGAAAAATAGAATTCCAAGAGCACATAAAATCAAGCAGTTTTAGAATTTTTACAGACACACATGCATGTAAGTGAGGGGCGGTGGGACAGATACACAACTTTTAGGCCAATGTTTCTCTATCTGTGATCCACAAAACATCAGAAAAGGCTATATGATGATTGTAAAACCAAATAAAACCCAGACATATGCCTCTTTCCACATACAAACTTGCTATGGAATTATATATGGGGAAATAATTATAATGCTTAAGCATTTAAATATTTGTTTCATCTGGTTGTAAATTACAAGTACTATAGCACTGTTGCTTGAGTTAGCTTATTCTTTTTTTCCCCAGATGTTTTTGGTGCTTGTTAAGACAAGTGTAAACCTTCAGAGGGAGCTGGGTCTTTTAAAATAGAGCTTAAAAGGCACTTACAATGTTTTTATTGCTTTGTTCTTTACTCAGAAAAGAAATGTATACCCTAAAGAGCTTTGTGAAGAGGAATGTCAATGTAGTCATGCCAAAAAATTTCTAGGAAGAAATTTCATCTTGAAAAACTGGAATATGATCATCACTACAGCTAGAAAAGGCTCAACTGAGGCTTGAAAAGGCAGTAGAAATTATGTGAAACTACTGAGAGCACTTGTGAAACAGCTTCAGAGACAGGCCCTAGATACCAATAGCAGATGGGAAACAGAGGATGCTAATTTTCTTGACAGCTTTGGAAATTTAGTATTTAGTCTATCTAGAACGCTGAAAAGCCCTCATTTGGTATTTCTATACAGCTGGGACCAGAAAGAATAAGTAATGAATAAGAGTAATGTAGAAGAATCAATTCTGCAATGGAAAACTCACATTTCCTTCACTTGCTTCATAGCCCTGAAATTTTGACATAAAGGCTTGAAAGGAGCTAAACAAAATCCAAGTCAATGATTAAAGTGACCTACTTGATATCATTTTCTCAAGGCCAAATTTTGCACACATTATACTTTGCATGTATCTATTTTTGATGATTCTCCTTCCAAAAGGGTTGGAGAAAATTAGTAACTCCAGACAAACTCACTTCAAGCGTTTAAAGATTCAGTACCAGGAAATGACAGAGCAGGAAACTTCCTCTGATGGGAAGTTACTACAGGCATAATACCATCCTTAGCTCTGAAAGTGCTAACACCATCTGCAATACAATATGAAAACAAAAAAAAAAAAAGACAAATTATATATACTTTTTTTTCTTTAGTGGCCATATTAAAATAAGAAAATTCCAGTCTCATACTGGTAATTCTCAAGTTCTTTGCCAAAATGGGACAACCTAAAATTTGATGTTGTGATAACTTTCTTTACAAGTCTGAAATGTTGTGCTTGTGTAGATACCATTGGTATCTTTTCATTTTCCCTTTTGAAAAACCGGGTTTTGTACATACATGGAAAATACCATTTTAAAACAAAATAGCTTGCTTCTGAATTACTTTTAAAACCTGCAGGCTTTGTTCTGAATTCTGATTTTGTGGACACTCCTAGAGAAAACTCAGCCCAATGCCTGCATTTATTTGCTTTGTGAAAGACAGGCTTCTATTAGCACTGATTACTTAAGAGCACATTATTTAAGATTCTCTAGTCTATTCCGTGTTCCTTCCAGCTACCATTCCAGAAGCACATGTGTATCCCACAGTCCTGAGAGGCTATTTCTAATGAGTGGCTATTTCTAATGCCACTGGAGATGTTTTGTGAGGGCAAATAGATCCGCACCTCAATGCTGGAGGGGGGAAGGGACGAGGAATTGTCGCATAAGCCTAGAATTATTAATGCTTAGACTATTCTAAATAAGCAGATGAGTAGTTTTCTGTTAGACTGTTATCAATAACTAATCTTTTCAGGGAAAATCCCTGAGCTTTGGACATTATTACTTATATAATCTCTTTAAATGTTTATTGAGAAATAAATAGGTTTTACATATCCCTATGGTGTCAATTTAAATATAACGTTGATTGGCATAGATACTTAAGCAAATTATGCTGAGTTGAGCAGAAAACTACAATTACTCAGTTCTATTTGCTAATCACCACCCTATATTTATTGAAGTGGCTAGAAAATTGCATCACTTGATTTCTTGCCTTTATGAACATTACTTTGAAACTTTGACTTCTTCAGTTATTTTATTGCGTATCACTGGGCTGGCCACTTTTTCCCCATAGAAAAATTAAAAGTCCTAATTATTTTTTTACTATTTAATTTAGTGGATTTTACTAAGGGCAAAACAATGAACCTGGTAACAGTAAATGCATTGAGCCTTCCCCCACTGGAGGCAATTTGGAGCTGTGCCTGAGGCCAGCTGTGCTAGACATCCTTGGGGTCTTTGTGAAGGGGCTGGCAGAAGACTGAGGTCTACACATGAGCCAGGAAAAGAGCTAATGTCTAACAGTACAGGATCCTTGACATTCATTTATGACCTAGGTATGCGTTAAAAGGTTTTTGTTGTTTTTCACCATTCAGTGAAGGAAAAAAATCCCAAACTTATTTCAGCAGCATAGCAGTAACAAGCAAGGTTGACTCCTTTTTCTAAAGAGTAAAGTAACTTAAGCTTTGAGTCAGGGTTGATCTGTTTGACTTAATGATCTAAGGAACTTTGTGTACCTGAGCTTTGTCATGGTGTATATAAATGGTAAACGGAGGAATCCATTTACTATTTGTAGTATATTTGAAACCTAAAGAAGTAAATAAAAGACACTTCACCAGGAGGCCAACAGGAGGGATATAATTATCAAAACTATTAGTCACGCTTATGTCCTTGCTCTAGATATTCCCATATACTTTGTAGAACATTTCACTTTCTAAAGCTGCAAAAGAACAAGAACAGAAACAAGAGACGATATTGCAGGCACAGAGTGACCTTTTCAAGAGGGAAAGCATATGACCTCAAATCTAAGTTGTCCAGTTCGATGAAATTTCATTTTTAAGTCAGCTCACAGGATGAATTACGTCTTCGGGTATAATAAAAACAGAAGTCTGACAGCTGACTGCTATCTTAAATTTCATGGAAAACAGCAGAACGCTCATGGCTTAGGGTATTTTCATCTTACAGCAAAAGTCTTTTGTTGTAGGACTAAGACTTGCCCAAAAGAAAAAAGAAATATCTCACAGGTGCATTTTCACATGAAATAAATTGAGTGCTTTCCAAACATACAGAAAGTCCTAATGATACATTCAAAACATTTTTGACAACAAGTATTACTGAAATGTAAAGCCTGATGGATACCCTTTTATTGGAAAAGGGCTCCTTTTTTTATATATCTTTCCATCCATTCATTCACCTGCCAACTTGTATTCCTAAAATATCTTCATAATACCAACACGCTGTTGAATCGTTAAACTACCAACAGTTTCCTCCAATTTCAGCTAGTCATTTGAGAAAAGCTTCAGGAACAGGGAGGGTAAATATCTCATTAAGTAAACCAGAAAGCTAAATGTGACCTTTAATAAGAACCTTTCTTTGCTTGGTCCAACCTCCTGTCTCTAGGTCATATACTGGGAGCTTCATCCAAGTGGAAACTGAAGTGAGTCCAGGTACTGAAGTGTTGCATCACTTGGAGAGATAAATTCCTGCAGGACATTAGCCCCTTTCCTAGCCAGTCTTACGATCCCCTCTTTCAACTGGTAGAAATGAATACTCAGTTTTATTACTTTTCCATCATATTGTTCATTTCTGCTAGTTTTTGCAATTGCACAAAAACAAACAAAAAAATCCCAAAACAAAACATAAAAACACAACCAAAAAACTAAGCAAAACAAAACCCACCCAGTATTTTAGAATTTCCAGGGTACACAGAGAAAACTAACAGCTTCCAAAGCACCAGTCTGCCTGTCTTTGGTGCACGCTACTGTATCTGTTAGGTCAGTAGAGTCAACTTGATGTTGTTATACCAGGTGGGAAAAACACGATTGCTAACAATCTTTCCTGAAATTAAGGCTTAAAAATGTAACATTTTTTACTAAAGGTAGCATTTCTGACTTTCTACTTGTCTGTCTTCCTGACCAATGTTCAGAACTTTGACATTTCCCACTGAAGGAGGGGCCTCTCAGAGACAGGCACCAAATACCTGGTCCCCTTAAAGCTGATCATCATTGGATGTCACTTTTTTTTTTTATCTCAAAGATACTGCTGGAAAAATTAAAAGCTCCAGAAAGGAATTTCAAAATTCATTGATAAACTTTGTGCCACATTGTCACTTTTTTCCTGCTACGCCTGTGGGAATTAAGGAGCACATTGAGATTCCATCAACGTGGAGCATCTTGATGACTTACTTACAGAATGTGTTTCAACAAAAGAAACTCAAAGCCAAAGGGAAGAAAACTGTAAATGACAATGTCAAAAAAGAGCAAACAGCCTAAATACTTGGAAAAAGAAAAAAAGGAAGAGGAGAATACTGCACACCTAACAGAATTAAGGACAAGGCAAAGAGAACATAGAGGGCAACTTTACTATCAAATAACTAAGAAATTGCTAAAGAGAACTTCCATTCAGGAAAGACAGGATGAGATCTGCTTCCACTGCCCTATCACCAGCCCATTTCAAGAGTTCATTTCTATTGGCATATGAACAATAAAGAGAAACTACTTGCATCTACATCTTATTCTAACCTCTATTTTTTTTAAGCAATTAACGTAAGATTAATATTATTTTATTTCCTATAACTTTATAAAACTGTTAAACAATACCACACAAATAACAAATGCTGGTTGCTTGTCTTGTGCTTATAATCATGTATGGAAGTTACTGCCCATATATTTTTGCATCCTAGAAAGTCTTTAAGAGCCTTTAAATCCTTTATGTCAAACACAGGCAGAAAATCAAATTTGCATGGGATAATTTAATTCTAGGGAGCTTGCTCTGATCTTTTTTCTTCAGCACAAAATTAGCTAAAGTGACCTTAAGTGGGACGTTGTTAATACATTTGTGCAGAAGAAACTATACATAAGGGAAATAGATTAATATTTACAAGTGCTCTGAAAAAGAGAAAAATGACCTTTCTTAATTAAATGTCATGAAATGAAGGGTAACATAGGGACAGAATATCCGTCTGAATAAAGTTAAGATCCACATGTTTCTGGTAGAGTTAAATTTTCAGGCTCAATTCTAACTGCTGAAAAAATCAGGACATGCTCTTTTGAGATAAATGGAATTACCTTGTTTTATATCAGCAAAAGCTGTGCAATACCAAGCTCTTTGATCCTAGAATTACTGGATAAGTACTTTTAAAGAATTTATAAAGTTCTGTAGAAAAAAAAGAAAAAAAGTATTTTCACCAACTTGTACTCAGTAGGAGATGCAGCCCTATATTCACTTTCACTCAGGAATGCTTCATTATTCAAGATTATAAATTCATTTGGCATAATGGAAAGACAGGATAAATTATTCAGAAAAGATGTAAATATTTTATGTGCCATCAGTAAATTCTCAAGGACAGGCAGATTTGAAATATTTTGAGGCATAAGGTTAATTACCTATCTAATGTGAACTCATACACAGATATTCTGATTTGAAGTATTATTATGCTTTTAAGATATGCACAGAATAAAATGTTATGGTCTGCTTATTTTGTTGTCTATAGCTTCAGTACAGACAAAAGAATACATGTTCCTTTAGTCAGTTCTCCTGCTGATAATTTTCAAGGGAAGTTGTGATTTCATTTCAGCCATGCTGGAACATTTTTGGTGTTTACACTATATATTTTCTCCTTTTATATCTGTGGGTTTGCTGCAAATGAAGATACAGCATGAAGATTAATGGCTCTAAATGCAGAATGTAAACAGAAAATTCAAAGAATGATCAGGACATGAAAATGAATGAAAAACGATGTTTGACGTGAAAACAAACGAAAAATAATGTTTCACATGAAAACTTTTATACAAATCTTGGCATTAACTAGCTCATTCATGTAATTAAGCTCTAGAGTAAGGCCACATGTAATAAAATGCAAATTAAAGGACCACTAGTTAATCTTATTTAGTAACATACTTAAGCAGTGTCATTGTTCAGCCGTAACAGTTATTTTTGTCTCCTTCCCAGTAGCTGGTGCAGTGCTGTGTTTCGGCTTTAGTCTGAGAACAGTGCTGATAACACACAGATGGTTTAGTTGTTGCTAAGTAGAGCTTACTCTGATCAATGCTCTCTCTTGCTCTGCCAGTAAGGAGGAACAGAAGTCAGAAAGTAGCACAGACAAGACACCTGACACAAACTAACCAAAGGGATATTCCATGTCGCAGCACATCATGCCCACTGTATTAACTGTGGGGAGTCACCCAGAAGGCCCAGGTTGTTGCTTGGGGTGGGCTGGGAATCAGTCGGCGGGTGGTGGGCACTTGCATTGTGCATCGCTTTGTTTATTGGTTTGGCTGTTTTGGTTTTTTTCCTTCCTCTTCTAGTTTTGCATTCTCTCCCCTTGTTATTATTCTCTTATTATTATTAGTAGTAGTTTTATATTACACTTTCGTTATTGGACTGATCTTATCTCAACCCATGGGGTTTACATTCTTTCCAGTCTCCTTTCCATCCTGCCTGGAGTGGAAAGGGGAGGAGGGATAAGCAAATAGCTGTGTGATGCTGAGTTACCACCTGGGCTTAAACCACAACAAGCAGACACCTAAGAATCATAGAATCAACTAGGTTGGAAAAGGCCATTAAGATCACCAAGTCCAACCTTTATCCCAGCGCCGCCAAGATCACCAATAAACCATGTCACTAAGAGCCTCATGTACACAGGTTTTGAACACTTTCAGGGACGGTGATTCCACCAGTGCCTTGGGAAGCAAAGAGATAAGACCTGTTTCAGTTCTAATGTTAGACCAGATGCTTAAGTACTTGTCTTGAGCAGCCACAGCTCACCCATAGCTGCCAACAGCCTGTGAAGCTGTCCTTGTTGTCACTGACATTGAGCAGACCATCCTCCTCTTTATGTACTTACTATGGAGTTAAGAATGCACACAGATTTTGTTGTATGGAGCACAACAAAGGAATATGGGAAAGAAAAGAACAATCAATACTCTCAGCTGAAGATGTGCTCTCATATCTACATCACTGAACACTAAGGCAAAAATTCATGTTGCTTTTCTTGCAACTTTAACCCGTAAGAAGAGAATGAGTGAGCTTTCTGGGTGTTTTGCAAGCAGAAAAGGCAGGCAGTATGCAAACATGAGGGGAAGCCAAGAAGAGCTATGTATGAAAACCTTTTCTCTACAGTTAAGAGATTTAATCCATTAGATACAGTTTCCCAGTCCTTTCCAGAATAAATCAAATAACAATGAGACAAAAATATAGAAAGAGAACAAAATATCCCTCATATTTAGAAAAGACACTAGTCATCGCTATTTTACAGGTGAAAACACTTGATCTTTCATGGACTACATTAATGGATTTCTTAAATGACTAGTAGTCTTCTCAACCTCAGCTCATGCATGCAACAACTCAAAGCAGCAGGGTCACAGAGCTTCGAATTGTACCTTAAAACAGCACCTATTTCTGACACTGCTCAAAATCTGACATAAAATTAAACTTGGGAAAACTATTGTTGCTATAGTCCATGATGCATGATAGCAAGGCTTTCATAGCCATGATATAAATTCTGAGCCAAAAATCATTCTACCTTTAACAATTACTATAACTGCTGTGACTAATGCTTGTTATTTTCCCAATGATTATATTTTGTTTAATTTTTCCAGGATTTCTGTTCAACATTATTGAACACTGTTCTTAATTGGTTCAGTACTGTTAATTAATATTTGTATTTCCCAGACAGTCTAGTGTAATTACAGGAACATCAATCTGTCAGCAGTAATTTCAGACAGGTTCACAAACTTTCTGCTCTCAGTGCATTTACCAGAGCCACTCTGCCAGAAGAAATTAGTGGGAGAGCCAGGCTGAAACTCAGATTCTTGGTTCTTCTTTGATGGAGACAATGTTCCTGCCAACACAGTAGAATAGCAAAGGGGATTAAACAGCATATTCTATCAATTTTCAGTAGCACGATATATGCCTCACCCAAATTCCCCCTAAATCAATAGAAAAACTGACTTTCACCAGGCTCAGAGCCACTGAGAGTTGCTGGGCTTGTTTGCAATGCCAGAACCAGAAACAGTCAGCCTAACAGAGCTTGAGTCGAATCCTACAAAGGGGAAAGGCTGGCCCTGTGGTACACTGGACTTTCAAGGCAACAAGGCTTTGGTTTTTTGCAGTTTCACAGGAACCAAGCAAAAAGCTGCATGGAGGGAATATTCCTCCACTGTGCAAACTCCTTAAAAAGACAGATTCTATATTTGAATGCTTAATATCCATCCAAACATGTCCCAAAAGACAGGTGTTGAAATCAACCTTAGTATTTTTAGTTTTTTTTAATATAGGTGTTTGTGGAACAAGCTGCCACCCAAATAGGGTAACAGTGACAAGA
>JBCJKH010054152.1:0-12685 GCA_039877255.1 Loriculus beryllinus
AGATGTACCTTATATGTCAATTTGTGTTTCGTGTGTGCCTATTCCAAGATACCAAAGGAGCTGAAGTAGGTTTGTAAAACAGATAACGAGTACTCTTCCTTTGCATATTCAGTGTAAAGTAATTGTAGCTATCTTGTGGTTTTAAGAATTGTTCAGCCACCATAAACAGCATAGTTTAGTTTATGAAAGATGTACCTTATATGTCAATTTGTGTTTCGTGTGTGCCTATTCCAAGATACCAAAGGAGCTGAAGTAGGTTTGTAATGGATGTTGTTGTTTGCTTTAGGTAAAACAAATATATCTTTTTGATCCTGTGTGTATGAACAGAAAATAGTGTGTGACAAATCCATAGATAAAAGACACATGCAGCTGTTTCTTGGTATCTCAAACATAGTGCAGTGCAAATAACTAATCAATTTTCTTTTAGGTCAGTAACAAGTCATATATTAATGAGTAAAACCTGTTTCACAGTTACGTGCCATATGAAAATCTATCCTCTGGAAACATAATGTGGTTGCTGGACAACATGCAATCTTTCTGTAGCAGTCAGTGTTCTGTTTCCAGTATCATGTTAAGCTATTGATAACCAGCCCAAACACTCAAATATCTTAGGTCATTAAAATCAACAAAATCTTTTACAGAAACTCTGTTACTTTATCAATTATAATACAGAATTCAGAAGACTTCTTTGTACATTTTTATGCAATGATAAAACAAAAAAGGAAAAGAACAACAGAAAAGCAAACACAACTTCCCCATATTATGAGAATAATGTAATTTATTCCTATTTCTGCATAGCTGTAACTGAGAGGTAACTGTTAAGTGCTGCAATAGAATGAAACATTCTCTACAGTGAAACTGAGATAGATTACTGCTCAAGGTAGTCAAAATCTACTTAGAGAAGCTTGGCAGGTTTTGTATTTTGACTATCAATATTGCAATATCTTTATGCAAATATGTGTTAAGTACGAATTTTCATTTGAGGAAGGCTTATGTTACTAGGAAATTATTTTAGGAGCTTGCACCTTCCCTGCATGGATCTTTAAACAGTAAGAAAACTTTTTAATTATTGTCTACATACAAATGATAATAAATTTTTCCTTATGTGCAGAGTCAACATATATATTCTTAATCAAAATAAATAATCATCTCTGCATATGTGTGGGTATGTGGGAGTGAGTTTGCATCTTAGATTTGCTAAATTAAAAAGTGAACTGTAGCTGGACTAGCTATGTCTATGTTCTGTCTACAGCAGCAAGTCATGTGGACTAGTAAAAGCAAGACCTGTAGTATGAAACATTTGTTTATGCCCACACAACACACATTTTAATGGGGGAATAAGCTTTAGGCTGGCCTATAGTTTGAAGCCCATTTGCAGCTGCCATGTGTTGAGTATACTCCTTCATGTTAAGTTTCAACTAGAAGGATTTCATGTGCTCCACGGTAGCTCTATTATGCAAATCAAAAACGCTCGCTGGATACAAATTAAAAGACAAATGTAGGCACATGTTCTGTGTCTCAAAAGCCATAAGCAAGCCATAATCAAAAAGAAAGGAAACAACTTTGAAAAGGCAACAATATGACCAAAGAAATGGCAGGTCTAAAGGAAAAGTATACCTGTTACGGATATCTATGCACAAAACCAATGGAAGGAAATTGATGCTGAAACTTGATCAGAAGGTACAAGTTGCAGAAAAAAAAAGAAGAAAATGGACATCTGTTGATACTACAGTTAAGGGAAATTAATATCTTCTTTAGAATATGAAGGAACAAATGGAATTATAAAGCTGGATGGTTTCTAGATGAAGAAGGTCTGTCAACTAAAATACTGAAAAAGTACAAATATTCACCAAGGAAATCTGTGTACAGGCAAAAGGCAACATGGATATAACATGCCTCATTCCAAAAATGTCTAAGGAAAATGTAAAAAAGCCAGCCTATAGACAATCTTATACAAGTAGAAGGACTGGAAGATTTGAAAAAAGACATAGTGTGCAGAACCATCTGCTGCTAAAACAGCCGCTTTACAAACTGAAATTCTCATGAGTCACATTGGACAAGAGCCCCTTTTCTTCTTCCCACATACTTTTTATTGCAGTTACATGTGTAGCAGCATGATATATGAGGGAAAGAATAATAAAAGAAGCAGGGAGCAAAGCAACTCTGCACAGATGTTTTCTCACTGCCCCTCCCCGATTATTCTTCCAAGTTCTGCTTGCATATTAGAATATCTATGAATTGATTGGTGAGAATCTGCGCCATCTAATGAAGAAAACTGACTCACCAAAGACAGACCTTATTTCTTGTAATTTGAATGGGAAATTCCCTCATAGCAGAACATTTGTTACCATGTAGACATAATGCAATAAATAACACAGTTAACGTAGTCCATTTTGTATTTCTTGGGCAATGTGTTTACTGTAATTCACTTGAACACATATAAATCTGTCCTAATAGCTTTTTACTAGGTGCTATGCTTGACTCAGTAGGTGTTAGCTTAGATTTAGTAGATTAAATATCTGATTCAGCAGGTAATTCACATGTTTCAACAGGTTGTATAGCTGACTCAACCTGTGAAGTATCTGGCAGTGTTTATTTTTTCCAAATGTTGGTTTATCCATTTTAAGATGAACTTTGTTCAGTTCTCCTTATGGCACATTACCTTAAGTGCAAGTTAAACATTTTACTGGGAATGTATATTATAAAGTGTTCATTTAAATATATTTATACAGCCTTTCTGAATTTTAAGCAGAAAAACATTCCCTTGTGAAAAGTTTTATTTCTGAACATTACCCTTCTATTAATATTAGGTTTTGCTCAGTTGTCATCCTGAAATCTCAGAAACAATAAAAGATCTTTTTGTGGTTTTTTTTTTTTTTTAATTGATATTTTGTACCAGAAGAATGATAAAAAAAATAAAAGGAGACTAAGGGAAAGATTAAGATTTCAGATGATGGTTCACCTTTGACAGCAGAATCGCTATATTTTATTCTTGTTTGTTTTTAATTCTTTTACATCTTAAAGGGTTGGCAGCAGAAATTAATTTGAAAGAAACTTTGAAAATAAAGTAGACACAGGAGATTTGGAGTGGAAAAATATGTAGGAGAAAGAGTAAAAGGAGAACTCAAAAGAGTATTTCAGTTAGCACTGTTCGAATAGCTGGAGACACGCTGTGGAGAGCATGCTCCAACACACTTGTGAATTAAATGTTTTCATAATAGGTAAAATAAAAGTTAAGTTAGTAGCAACTGTATCAGTGAATGGAAAATACCGATGAATACGGAGAATCACCATAGCATTTCACACTGACTTGTGTCACAGCTAACAAACGGCAGATCTTTTAGGAGATACCCACAACCATCCAAGAGATGTTGCACTGTTCTTCACACTGCCATCTAGTGGTTCCCACTAAGATTATCACTACGCGCGAAAGTAAATGAAACGTTGGCTAGTGGAATGGATTAGTCCTGAAACTTTATCTGCAGTTTTAACAATAGATTTAGCTGGATTTTAATTGTTAAAATCATGAACTCAGGCAAGAAGGAGTTGATGAGTAGGATCCTAAGCACACAAATCAAACAACTCCATCATAGTTTGGTACATATCTATTTTAACACTCATCATGCGCTTAATCTTCTGTACCTATTTTTCCTTCTGCACATTAGACTGCAGCTGGCAAGACCTAAACATTTAATAAAAATAGTAGGGCTTATTTTATTTTTTTTTTTTTTATTGAATTCTTAGACATTTCACTGAAAGTTACCTTTTCATGCAACTTAGGTATCCCATGGTGGCAAATATTCCTTTGTTTAACTTGACTTCTGTTGTTTCTCACTTAAAATCATAATTGCAATTCTTCATTGCAGGTGGATAATCTTGCTTTATTTTACTATTCTTGCTTTATTTTGATTTTTATCACAAATGTAATGTTTTCTAGACATAAATAAAAGCTGGATAGTTCTGGAAAATACCAAGTCCAGCAAAAAGAGCTACAAAATAATAAATAGAAAAGAATCACTGTTGAACTATTGCATAAATGTTATAAATTTTTAGCCTTCCAAGCTTATCTTAGTTTATTCTAGCTTTGCAATTCATAGTCATTTTACTGAGTACTCGCTATGCTATGTTTGTATTTACATCTCTGTATGGATTGGTAGAATAAACGTATGATTTTTGCATATCCATCCTTGATTTTTGCATATCCATCCTTAATTTTTGCAAAATGTAGAATTTGGGATATGCTAGACAAGATGATTTCATTTATTAAAATCAATTTTGGATGTTTCTTGCAGTATACTTTAGAAATACTGGTATTAAACAACTGTAAATGTGATGTTGATGTGCTATGCTACTGAACTATGCTGGAATGAGCTGAATTTTACCTTAGTAATGCATGACTTCTTAATGTATGACTAAAGGTATTAGAAGTAAAGAAAGCATGAATATCAATCTGTTTCTGTACTCAAAATGACCCCTGGTTTTATTAGTAATGGAATCTAAGTGACATCATCTTTTGACAGTCATGATCTTTAACCCAGTTTGATCTAAACCAGACTCCTTTGGAATGATATCATTAAGGTAAATCCCTGAAAGGAGAGCAAACCATTTTAGTATAAACCATTTAAGGGTATTAAATTACTGGGAATGATTTAACTATTTTTTTTTCTTATAAAGGACAAACAATTTTAAGATTACAGGTTAGT
This sequence comes from Loriculus beryllinus, assembly GCA_039877255.1. NCBI lineage: Eukaryota > Metazoa > Chordata > Aves > Psittaciformes > Psittacidae > Loriculus > Loriculus beryllinus. Next base: position 4,704 of record JBCJKH010054152.1, read on the forward strand.
ATCAAGACACAACTGAACTTTCAGATTTTTTGCAGTTAAAGTAGGTTTAAACTTCTTAAACACATTATAAGTCTTCACATCTCTTAAAACATGATTCAGAAGTCATAGTTGATTATTTCTTAAATGAACTTTGCAATATGAACTGTATTATTTCCTTAGTCTATTAAATAAAATTACACTGAAATAAAAACATCAACAAAAAATTGTAAAAATTTTATGTGAGCAATCTTATTCTTTTCACCCTGTCCACTCTGAAAACATGTCATCTATTCTATGAATTCATGGTTCTTTTCAAGAACTGACCAGGCTGGGATTGTTCTACTTTTCTGACAGATATTGGGAAAGGGTTTTAACGAATTAACTAAGGTCTTTGGTTTATGAGGTAGCACATAGGATTATTTAAAAAATCAAATATTGATACTAAATGAAGAATAATAAAGTTTTGATTTGACACCTAAAATATAGGTCCTTATTGTCCTAATTACACACGTAAGGAAGAAAATTGTAAAAAAAGAAGATGTGTGATTTGTTCCTGCACCTGATGCACATTTTTGCCCTTGAGTTTTTCCATTTTAAAAAGCCTTTAAAACACTGAGTAGAAATGAAAATAGCAACCCAAACTCTCACAATACCAAAATACAAGATTTCACATTGAAAAGCTTTTTTTTCTTTTTTTTTTTTTTTTACCAAAATGAGCTATTTTTTTCAGTAAATAAAGTAGTTTTTCCAGTGTTCTTCTCTGGAAGCAAATTGCTTACAGACAGTGCTACAGTCATATTATCTTGAGCTTAATACTGATATTTTTGGTAGCATTACTTTTGTTTTTATCTTCCAGCCAGGTGTTTCCAATAGTTTTGACTGTGAAGTATCCTGATGGCCAGTGATTAATGTAGCCATCGTAAAGAATATAAACAATCCTGGAAACAGAGCTCAAAGTTCAAATATGGATGCTAACAGTAATTGCTTTTAACAGTGCAAGGAATAAGTGAGAGGAAACCTGGTATTGAATTTTGTGTTGCCAAAGAGAAACTGACCAGTGATAACAGAAGCATCAGAAACAGAGTGCAGAGAGGTAGCACTTTGCACAGGAAGTATCATGAAACAGCCCATGTCAGCCCAGTAGTAATTGGGCCTTTGAAGTTTCAAATGTGAGAAGAGATGAACATTCATCTTTAAAGTGTGCTGAGTCTCAGGGATTACTTTTGGTTAAAATAGGAATGTGCAGTTATTTGAAACCTGACCCTGAGGTCTCTAAAAAGTTTGGCTTAGGTTGTGCTAGAGCTGACCTTGTAAATTTAGACAGCTGCTAGACTACTGCTAGGAGCAAATTATTACAGCAATTGTGATTTTCATGACTAGCATAAAAGCAAAGGGCACCTATTTAAGACCTGTGGGGTCAACTTTCACATTTACTACATTGAAAAGAAATAGAAGTGGTGAAATCTCGTGAGAATATTGTACTGTGAAGAACTTTGAGATTCTGCATAAAGCTAGAAGAAAAAACCCACGTAAGTATAAGAGGATAGTCCTTTCAAAACATGACTTACACTGGTCTAAAAAATATTACTTAAGAATATTTTATTTAAAAAAGTCATTTACAAACAAGTATTTAGACAGGCTCTGCCAAATATTAAAAATGCAGAGAAGTTTGAAATTGCAACAGATTTATGAATGTTATTTTCATGTTATTAAAATAGAAAATTGTGCAGTTGCAAGGTAAGTCTTTTAGAATAAAAAATTCAAAATTCAATTGATTTTCTTTCCAAGATTTTTATAGCTGAAGACTGGATATAAGCCTAAGGTCCAAATCTCTATATGATTTTGTGATTAACTTTTTTATGACATATACATTTGCTGTAGTCTTGATTGTCCATCAGATGCTGTAATCACATATGCAAATTTGTTGTTTGAAATTAGAATGGTTGTGATTTGATCTACTTTTTAAGTTTGGATGATTTAAGTCCAGTGCTTTTATTCACATGGAGATACAAAGTTGAGAATTATTTCTTCATGAGAAGTTTCAGAATTTCCTGTGGAAGCAACTTTAATATTTTTATTCTCTTGGCATTTGATAACAAAATCAAAAGTAATAATAATTACTGCTATGATTTTTAGCCTGTTCTCATCTCTACCTAGCATTTAATCATGTGCTTCCTGCAGAACACAATCTCTGATGGACCCAGCATTTAAACATCCATATACACTCATCTTTCCTTATTCAACTTCTTGCAACATGACAAATCACCACCTAACTGGATTATTTTCATCTTTGTAATTCAAAATGTTCATCAGCAAACAACCTGTCTCTTAGAGCTCACTCTAAAGAAAAATACAAAAATTGGTTTTGTATGTCTGTACTGAGATGTGGTGGCTTCACAGAAAACTGGGGAATCCAAAAAGTGCTTTCTTCCAGAATGCTAAAAGCTAATTTTGATTTGAATAATATCCCTATAATTAGGAGCTCTAACACAGCTTCATTGTGCTGGATGCCATAATCATAAAATGCAGAGCTTACAAACCAGGTATAAAAAGAAGCAGCAAATAAGATTTTAAAGAAACAATGGTTATTGGCTATGGCATTCGGATGTCAAATTATTGGTATGTTGTTGTGAGTATCACATTTAAGAAATATTTTGAGGAAGAACACACTGACAGAGCAATTGCAGAGATTTAAAAAAAAAAAAAAATCAGGGATAGTCATAAAAGGATTAGAGTTTTCTAAAAAGATTGGAGTTGATGAGTAGCTGAGAGCACAAGGAGAAGAGTCAATACTAGTTCTAAGATTTGCCTAGGAAGATGTCATGAGGCATTTGGATGAGAGTGGTTTTGATTTATTGCAATGTACAAGAACTTTTTGGAGAGGATCTAGGATGTAAATGTATTTCAATTTGAGTATAGCATAGAACTTCATTCAGCTCAGAGGTGCAAGACAGATGGGCAAGGTAGGCAAGCAGATCAAAAGCTTTTTTTTTTTTTATTTTTTTGTGAGATAGAAGACAGTAAGCTATCCACAATGAGAAAGAGCCACAGGAGATTTAGAAGTGTAGAAAACCAAGAAAATACATAATAGAAGGATCAGCAAATGGACTGGATTCACTAGTAAAAATGTAGGATGGGTTTTGATCTTGGGTTTTATCAGTCATTATTTAAAATTAATTGGTGCATTCGTATGGGATGAAGCAAATAGGGATTTGAAAAATAAGCCAAATGGCATAAATGATGACATGGAGAGGAAACATGAGTTTCACTAGGAAGAAAAGCAGATTTATTTAGCCTGGCCATAGACCTGCCCATTAACAAAGTGCCAGAACCGAAGATGAACATGAACTTAGACATTTCTTAGAGACTTTCAGTTATGGTAAGATCACCATCTGAGTGCAAGAATGAGCCATGTCTGGCAATTGTAGAGCAATACAAGAAATAGGCATATGAATGAAAGACAGAAGAAAGTGAGGAGCATTAAAGATTGTTTAATGATGACCAATAGGCTCTTTGCCTTTGTACATGCCTAGGAATCAACTCTTCACCAGTAAGGTCTATTAATATTTTATACTGTGACTTTTAGTCTCCTGTTGCTAAGTAGAGCTAAATAACTCCTTTGGTTTCTGTTATGTTTTCCAGAACTGGAAGCATTCCTGTATGTCTGTTTAATCCTCTTCAGGTGTTCAACAGTTTTATAAAGTGTGGGTACAGAGCTGAAGTTTTCCAGAATGTATTTCTTTAGTCTATATTCAGTCTGAGGTAACATCAGTACATATAACCATCTTCTTGGTGCATCAAGGAGCTAAATTAAGTCCAGATATTCTAGTATTTTCTAAAATTTGAAAACCTGAATTTGCTATCTTTATTGTCAGTAAGGTAGAGTTTTTATTTTTGTGGAATTCACATGTTTTAGGGAATATACTGAAGAAATTTTATAGGATTTAAAAATCTTTGGATGCATTAGTTCACTGACTGTGCTACCAAAAGTTTTTGAAGGAGTATAGGTACGCATCTAGAAGCTTCACTTGTCAAGAGGAGAAGTTAGCACATCCAAAAAGCATGTGTTTGGGATGCCATGTATAACTTTGCTATTGATTGCAAGGGCAGAAATCAGTACTTGTTCATTAGGATTAGTCTAGTTGACCCCTACCTTGTGCTGTTTGCAGACTTTTTTTCTGTTTTAAAAATATTAAATTTCCTTATGAAGCTTACCACCTCCCTAATACTGATGAAATGGCCATTCTAGTATTTACCAAGTGCTTTATATTTGTAAGTGACATTAAATAATGTGTATTCTGCTGTTTCTGACTGTCACTTCAGACATAGCACTTTCACTCTCATCTCAGAACTGTAACAATATTGTTCACTATATTTTAGTTGTCTGTGCAGATGAAAGTCAATCCTAGCAAAATCTGCCATGGAGCTGGCAGTCACAGAACAGCTGACATCAGACACAAGTCCTTATCTGTCTAGGGGTATGCCACAGTACTGATTGAAAAACTTTAAGGTGTTGCATGCCATCCACCTCTGACAGTGGAGTTTCTGCTTGACACCTAACACTAGTGCTGGTAACTGTAGTAAGAATACTCCTGAAAGGGAATGCATCTTTTTTTTGTGGTCAGTGGTTTTGCCCTTCTGCCTGTTGAAGTGCATGTGTATCATATATATTTCTTTATAAAACCTTATAAAATATTGGACCACTTATTAGATAAAACACTAAATTAAGAAGTAAGGACTTTAAAAGTATTTTCATCTCAACTTTATGGACATCAGGCTCTTCTAATGGTTTTGTAAAAGGTGTAGATTGAACATTGTTGCATTCCACTTGGATACTGTAGACAAGTCTAGCCTCTCTTTGTATATTCGGTGGTTAGGACCCACAGATGGTTTCATTCAAGTGGATCTGGTTTCATTGTCTTTGTCAAATGTGTTGATCCTGATAAGCAAGAAGTCTGGTTTAGATAGATGCTGTCAATAATCCTTTATGGTATAGAAAATTACTTTAAATGTCCGCCAGTGTTAGATCAGATGTGTTTAGTAGGGAAAAGTTCCTAAAAATTGAGTACTTTACTTTTGATTCTGGCTTGCAACCATCTAAACTGAGTGTGCTGATCAAACTAAGGATTTATGTGGAAGAAGACAGAAGAATTTGTAGTCTGAATGTAAAAAAATAAGTCACTTAGTGTTGTTCTTAAATTCAGGAATAGCAGACTTAATCTTTCAGATATACAGAACATTAAGAAAGTTTTATGTTTATTAGATACTTGTTTTTCAAACAACTCAGAAGAATATTGTCTAAATAGAACCTTCGTAACTAAGGGAGATGCCCTCCGTACCCACACTCTATTCTAAGAATTATTTTATTCTTCTAGTACTAGTAATAGTGACACTGAAGAGAAAGACAGAAGAGTCAGGTGTAGAAATATTTTGAAAAGATGACACAGGAAATTTGCCACCTCTAGGTTGAAATAGCATTCAGACCTTGCAGAGACAAGAGCACCCACTTCTTATTTCTGCAAGTATTTGGTGATGTGATTCCTGGAAAGTGGAAAGAGTAATTATCTCCTGTTGAACAGATGTTAGAAGAACAATGTAAAAAGAAACATCAAAAACCCACAAGCCGAAAAATTTTTCTCCTTTCTGAGAGAAATACTGCTTAAAGCTTGGAGAAACCACATAGAACACTACCTTTGTCTTGAAGAATAGGGTGAGTCTAGTGGGGAAGAACCCGAGTGTAGACATGGAGCAAGCTCTGCAGCCTGCCCCACATTGCCTACCTGCTCCCTTCAACTTGGCCTGGACAAAATGTTCTTATGCTACACATCTAATCCAGGAGTAATCTTTTTGCTTGGACCGCTCAGGTCAGACTTCTTCCACATGGGGACTGCAGTTGTCTGGCCTTGCAGCTCTTCTGATCTGGACCTCCTCTGCTTCCCTGGCTTCCCTTTCATCTGACTTTGGCTCAGCATTTCCCAAAGGACTGTGTTGCAATCTCAATAGCTCCTCACCAGCCTTTGCACTTCGGTTCTTCAGAGGGAGCTTCATAGCATTCTCTGCAGCTATTTTAATTTCTATCTTTTCCTGCTTTCTTGCCCCCTAAAATGGAGCCAAAACCTGCTCACTTCTCTTTTTCTCAGCAGCTAAGTGTTTGGCCTTGGCATCTGAGGAAGACTTTTAAGACATTTTTAGAAGAGACTTTTAAGCATGGCATGAAATCAAATGTTGTTTCACCAGGCTGAAGAAGAGGGTAATTAGCTGTGATGGTAGAATAGATGAAAGGAAAGGGGTGACCCCTTTAAAGGCCAGAACAGCTTGAGGCCCAGTTAAACTGGTAAGAGGATTTTGGGTGAGGGAAGGCATCTCTGTTGGTTGTGCAAAGAGACAGGGAGAATTTACCACACTGCATCTTTTATTAATTTTTGTAAAGTGTTTTCCTGTTGGCATTTATCTTTCTTGCTCCATTTAATGTCTGCAATTATAGTCTTGTATTAAGAGAGGAATTTCTGTGTTTCCTCACTTCCAAAATACTAGTTTCAAAATAAGTTCCCAAGCACTTCCAAACTGTCCCAGTTTGACTGATACTACTTTTCCATTTGAGCAATCACTATGCTGTCAAATAATGCATTAGTACTTTATTCTTAATTATAGTAATGCCAGTCTAGTTACAATTTATGCATCTTCTCATCATTAAAACAATGTTGTGTGTGTCTGTGGGTAAGAATATTGGCTAAACTGCCTTCAGCAGACAGTAGCTGGTGTTTCCTACAGAGAATACGGAAATGAAGATATCGTGACAAAACTGTACCTATACAGCCACATAGTGTCACTTGTTTATTAAATGTTTCTTTCATCACTCATCGCTTACTAGTGGATTTTTCCAGCTTTTACCATTGATTGACTGGGTTGATCTTGATTCACTTTAGGAAGAGGATAGAAATTACAAATGCTCAGGAACAAGCAGCAAGAACACCTATATCAAAATACTTGCAGTGAGTGCATGCAGCATCTGAGTTGTCTCAGAATGGTTGACTATAATACTATAGGGTAGTTACTATAATGGTAATATGGCTGGTAAGATTAAAAAGTCACTTTGGCAAAAGCAATGTGTGTCAATGTATCCTTGAAGCATTTTGTAAGTCTTTTTCAGATATCCAGGGACAGTTCTAAATAGTCTTGATTATGCTATCATATATTTTGCACGTTTGTAACTTGTGTGATGCATTTTCCTACATATTGAGAAATACCTTTGTTGTTATGCCAGTTAACCTATATATGACCCCCTCCTCATCAATTACTAGCACTGTGCTAATTTAAAAAAATATTATGCGTTACAGTTTTTTTTATTTATACAACACCTGAAAGCATGTTTACATTGCTCCATTTCAAAAGAAACTCACTGCTCTATGAAATATTTGAGGTTGACTCAAGTCCAGTCAAGGCTCACATCATTAAATAAATATCAAAGCAAACAACTGAGTTTTGTCTTTGATTGGGAACTTCAAGGAATAAATATGCCAGTATACTGTAGTCTTGCCATAACTTTACTATGATTGCTTATATGCTTATGAAATGAAACAGTCTATTAGTACAAAGTAAATGTTAAAAATGCAAACCAGTATTTATCTTCATCATTAGCCAAGCTGTTTCTTCTCTAAACTAAACATGTTTACAATTGTATTTGCCTGCTGTGACTGATAAAACTCAATAGTACATTTGCTAAAAGTGACTCAAAAGTTTTTTTATGGATATTGACTTTGCAACCTCTTGCATAGAAAGCACCCATAGCATAAACTACCAGTAAAAAAGGGACTAAGAAGTTATTTGTCTGTAATTATGTTCCAGCAATCTGAATACTACTAACTTTTAAAATGTTTTCACAATGAGAGCAACCACCCACTGGAATAATCTCCCCAGGGAAGTGGTAGATTTCCCAGTGTTGGGCACTTTTAGGGTGCTGGGCCGTCTTGCATTGACCATAGCTTTGCCTGGAAAGGTTGGAC